>PPOL03000132.1:0-17681 GCA_003708905.3 Monosporozyma siamensis | reverse complement strand
TAATAAACCTAATATGAATATTCATAACCATAAAACAGAATATAGATAAATTAACTCATATAATTTATGCAGTTATAAAGTCTTGAGATTGAACAACAATAAAGCAGATAATGAAGATAACCAATAGTAGTAATACTAGTGGTTGTAACAGAACCAGTAACAATAGTTATACGGTTGAGTAAGCATTACATCAAATGATCGTATAACGAGTAAGCATAGTACTAATAACTATTAGTACTAATAACCAAAAATAATAATAACAATATAAGTAGTAACCAGTAATACCATTACTAGCTAGTTAGTATGGCTAGTAACATAATCGGATAATAGAGAAGCTAATAACCTAATAGTAGATAACAATAAAGATTTAACTTAGAACTTTATTATTGTATTCAGAGTTCATGTGGCTGTAGCAGTTAGGAGTTTTCACAATAATAGACGTTCCTGTAAGGAGTTTTACTTTGTAAGAAAAACTCAGAATGCGGGGAACAGTTCGGGGATAATTAGCAACTGAAGAAAAATGATTAACTAAGATCCGTGCACCAAATAGGTATGATTGATTTAAACCTTTAAATCAATCTTGAGTTACAACATTGCAGCGTAAGTAAATCCGTGATAGTTTAATGGTCAGAATGGGCGCTTGTCGCGTGCCAGATCGGGGTTCAATTCCCCGTCGCGGAGAAACTGTTTTTTTGTCCCATCCAGATGACCTCCACCTCATAAAGCTGCAAGATATAGTATACTTGTCGCTTCTTTTTAAATATCATAATTTAATAGTACTATTATAAGGTTAAGAGATATACAAATTAAAGATATATACATATAAATGTATCATATATATATATTAATTTTTCTTGTGAAGTTAAACAAAGAATTAATAGATAAATATTTATCTATCTATAATTTTTGCATAGCAGCGATATCAGTAGATTGAACATGGTCTTCATCTTCTTCAATTTGATTTTGTAAATCTTCTAAAGAGACCTTATCATCTTCAACAACACAGTTAATTTGTAATTTCTTAATACCGAAACCAATTGGAACAAAAGTGTGAGCACCCCAAGTTAAACCTTCCATTTCAATAGCTTTAACATTAGCCACCATTTGTTCTAAATCGGTTTCATCATCCCATGGCTTAACATCAAGAGTGACAATGGATTTAGCAGCTGGCTTTGGTGGTTTAGCAGCCTTTCTAGCATTATATTCAGCAACTCTTTGAGCCTTTAATTTTTCAGCTTCAGCATCATCTTCTTCATCGGAACCGAATAAATCGACATCATCGTCATCTTCTTCTTCAGCAGCTTCTTCAGCGGCACCAGTGGCAGCTGGGAAGGATTCGAATTCATCAACCTTGGCGGCTAAATGGTTGACCCATCTGGTGAAGTTTGGATAAGCAGCTTTGAAAGCGTTGTAAGCAACAACATCAGCTTGAGTAGCAGAAGTACCTTCAACATAAGAGTTTTCAGCTAATTGTTTGTCTAAGTTAGCGACAGTTTCGATCTTGGAGAAGTCAGTGGCAGCCATCTTTTGTGTATATTTGTGAGTGTTGGTCTGGAGTATTTAACAACAAAACGACAGGAAGGAACTCAGACAGAAAGGAAGGTGAAGGAATGTTAAATGATATCTTTATATTCAAAGCACACAACAAAAATTAAATACAAATTTTTTTCTCTCCCAGCGATGGAAAAATTTTCTTGAAATTTTGGGCGATGATGTCATTCCGCACGGGGCGTCACGTGCCGGTGTGTGGGTGTTGCGGTTTGCTGTGGCCGACGGTGTGTTGAAAAGTGGTGTTGATGCTGTGATTACCAGAGACACTGTGCCAGGGACAACCCAGCAATGCCTGCTTTACAACAACACCAGAGTCTGCTGCTGCCGCAGGCGTATTTGAGCAATGTCCACAACAGAATCAGAAACGACCCCTCCATCTCGCTGTTAGACACCTCGTTGGCAAAGACACAGGTACGTGGTCACAAGAGAGCGAAAGTCGTGAATTATGCAGAATTTGATAATGAACTGTTTGATGATTTCATCACTGAGGGCAACAGTGATAATGAATTCGTTTCGACTGAGATGGATGATGGTATAACCACTCCAAACGTGGAACCATATGATAACGAGCATCAAGATAATAATGAAGATCATGATAATTTAAATAATAATGACGATAATACTACTACTTCTAATAATAATAAGAAAATTAATTTGAAGGATAGATTACCTGATTTAGATGATCAAGATGATTTACTTAATGTACTTAAATATCCAAAAATTAGGGAAACTTTCCAACAAAGTAAAATTGCTACCTCATATAGATTAAATTTATTTAAAAATGTTAATACTACAATCCCACAATCTACCACTACGAAAATTTCATCCATCTTACAAAATGAAATAATGACTGATGATACGGCAATGGGGGAAAAGGAATCATCCGTGACAGTGCCTGTATCTTCTGAACCAATTATAATACCAATTTCATTAAATATTGAAAATAATGGTATTAGAATTATTGATCATTTTACATGGAACATTAATGATAATTCAATGACCCCTGAAGAATTTGCCAATATTTATTGTCAAGATTTAAATTTACAAAATGTATCAAATTTAAATCAACAAATTTCAAATATTATTATTGACACTATACAAGAAAATGAAACTTTTGCATCAATTAAATTTAATCAAGATTTACAAATTTTAATTAATTTAACTTGTCATTTACAAGATTTTTTCCTTGAAGATAATTTTCAATGGAATTTAAATGATTCAAGTTTATCACCTGAATTATTTGCACAAATCCTAGTAACTGATTTAGGTTTAAAGAGAGAATTTTTACCAATAATAACTTTTGCCTTATATGATAGTTTATTAAAGATTAAAAAAGAATATATTGAAGGTAATCTAAATACCATAGCAAATTTAAATAATGAAGCTGCTTTTGGTTATTTAACTGGTATTAGATTAAATTTAGAAGATTTAGGTGAAAATTGGGCACCAAAAATTGAATTATTAACACAAGAAGAAATTCAAAGAAAAGAAATTGAAAAGGAGAGAAAATTAAGAAGATTGAAAAGAGAAAATGATAGATTAGGTAGACGTGGTAGAAGAAGATTAGATGAATTAGAATTAACCATGAAATTATGATCTCTTGATCTCTCTCCCTCTCTCTTTTTTTAAAATAAATATTCCATGTAACTTATACAATCTTTTTTATAACATATTTTTTTTTTTCCTTGTAAAATTGAAAGTTGAAAAAAAAAAAAGAAAAAATTATTAGGATTCATCAAATTTTAATTTGAAACCATAGAGAAATCCATCGCTGGTAACAGATTCCATTGAAACGAGCAAGATCAACACCACCAGGAAATGTTGAATTCAAAATCATTTCGTGATATTAAGAACGTGGCCCCATATGGGAAACCAAAGACCAAAATTACAAATGAAAAAAAAATTACTGGTAAGAGAAGCGTCTCCATGTTTAATAAATTTAAAAATTTAATTAATAATAGTATCGATTCATTACATTCTAATACAGCTAATGAACAAGATGACAAGTTTGATAATAATGATGTACCAATTATTCCAGGTGGATTTTTCCAAGAAGGTAATAGATCTATTCACAATAAGACAAATGATTTGTCTATTCAACAAGGACAAGATACTGAAGATATTTCAATGGCAAATATTTCAAATGCAAAATTAGCTGAATTCTTTGCTCAAAAGGGTGATAAACCTTTAACTGAAATTGAAATGGAAGGTGTTATGTCCCTAATGAGAAAATCGTCAATGCCAAATTTACCATCTAATGATATGGCTAATTCTACATTTACATCTTTACGTCATGAAGATATTCATGATACTACTACTACTACTACCAATAATCCAAATTATAACTCCTCTTTGAATCATAACAAAGTCTTTAACAGTTCAAGGGTTCTTTCCACATCTTCCAATGTCATTACCAATAATAATAATAATATTGTTAATGGATTTAGAGTACCTCAATTTGTACCCAATTATGATACAACTACCACAACGACAACTCCATTTGGATCTAGAGTTTCTTCCACTGCATCAACACATTCTACAAGAAGAGTATTTGATTATTCTGGCGCTAAATCCCCATTTAGAAAGACAGTGATTTTCAAGTATCCATCTCATCGTAGATCGGTCTCTACTCCACATCCACAAGTAAATAAATCTATAACTAAATCAACACAAGTGAAGAAATCTAATGGTCACCGATTAACTAACGTGGCATCTGCCTTAGTGACATTATTAGAAACTAACAAAGAACAAGTTAATAATAATAATCAAAATGAACAAGTCAAATCAATAACAGTGACTCACGAATCTAAAAAAATGGCTAATCCATATTCTTCCATTATTCGTAAACCATTACAACGTCAACTGGTCACTTTAGAAAATGTGACAAAACCACACACAAAACAAACCCCTACATCCACTGTTAACACAAATCCATATAAACCGGTAAGATCATCATCTTTAAGTTCAAGTGTAATGCTTGCAGAAGAAGAAGAAGAAAAGGAGGGAAAAGAAGAAACAAAGGAAGATGAAAAAACGACGAAGAAAGATATTGCACCAGCAAAGGAACCCATCAAAGCAGCAGTTCCACAAAGTTCTTCATTTGCATTTACATTTCAAAATAAAGCGAAAACAAATGATGAATCTAAAGAAGTCAAGGAAAAAACTGAAACTATTCTACCTACCATAAATAATAAACCTACAGCCCCACCATTATTCTCGATACCCATACCACAGAGAAAACAAGACCAAGATAAAGAGAAAGTGGAAATGGAACAAAATGAAAATGAAAATGTCATAACCATTTTAGAAAAATATCATTATGAATTTGATACACCAATTAGTTCCAATATTGATGCTTCTAAGATTGATGAATCTAAAGTGAATCAATACAAATCCATGTATGTATTTTAAAGTACAAGAATATAGCACTCATACACACATATTAATAAGCAGATTTGTCAAGAGGTTGTACCATAAAATATATACTAAAAATATATATATTACTGCGATTATAAAACTTAAATATGATTCATCTTAAAACGTATTGTGATGTATTTAATGTAGAGTATACAATATCTATATAGGAAAAAAAAAAAGATTATAATAACTTACTATAGAAAAACTCTCTATAGGACTTTTTGTTTAACAAAGAAAGTAGCTAAATGTTTCATTTGCCACATACCCACAGCACCAAGAACAATTAATTGAAGAATTGTCCACCACATGGCACGAGAATTAACATTTTCAGATAAATTTCTAAATTGAGCTTCACGATCTCTCATCATATTTTGTTCTAATCTAATTTGAACCACTTTTGAACTTAATAAATTAATTCTACCTTGTAAAGTTTCCATACTCTTCTTTCTCTTTGAATCTAATCTTACATCTGAACCGGTTTCAAATTCCAAATTGACACGAGCTTTAGATTTAGATAACCAACCATTAGATTGAGCTTGTAAACAAATTCTATGTTCACCAGATTCTAATGCCACAAAAGTGAAATCACCAGTTGGAGAACCCTTTTGATGAACAACACGTTGATTATCATCAAAAATTTCTTCAATATCGACAACAATACTGAAATCAGATGGAGATGCATCAGAATACTGATTAGTGTTTGGATCTAAAATGGAAACAGAATAACGACCTTGAATATAAGTATCTTTTGTCAATTCCTTTTGGAAACATTTTCTTTCACCACCATTACTTAAATAGTAAAAACCTAGAACATTTTGTGCAAGTAACAAGACCACACAAAGGGCAGAATAAATTGAACGACCGATCATTTCTTCTTATAATGTTGTGATGATGATATCCGCTTGATAAATCAATAGGTTAAATTAATTCAAAGAGTCGTTACAACGTTTTAATACGTGTTGTTTCTCTTTCCGATGTTTTTTTTTCACTTTGAAGAAAAAAAAAAGCCCAATTTGCAAGAAATACGCGTGAATTGCCAAACAGAAACGCCAAGATTGCTTAATGAGATGAATGAATTATGTTGCATTACACAAGAAACGGTTGATTGATGGATGCAAAGTAATATAATGCATTTGACAAAGGGGAGGAAAACAGCAGTACGTTAAAAGAGAGAGAGAGATGAATTTGCTATTACAAGATCCATTCACTGTGTTGAAAGAATATCCAGAAAAATTAACCCATACAATTCAAAATCCATTGGTAACAACATGTTTAAAATATAGTCCACAGGGTCAGTATTTGGCATTAGGTTCAGTGAATGGTTCAGTGATGATTTTTGATATGGATACATTTAGACCCATTCATGTATTGGGATCTGAATGTGGTGGTGCTCATTCTAGAGCTGTACAATCCATTGAATGGGGTGGTGATGATTTACAAAGTGCAAGATATATTGTCACGAGTAGTAGGGATTGGTGTTGTCGTGTTTGGGATATTTTAAACCCGGGGAAGCCTATTCATGAATCCCAATTTGATGGACCCGTTTGGGGTTGTCGGTGGATTACATCTACTTTTGAAACCACTAATGTTTCACCCACGGTAATGACGATTGATAATAACCATAATAATATGGGACATTTATGTCAAACATTAGTGGCCACAGTCTTTGAAGAACCTTATGCTTATTATATTGACCCAATAAACGATATTAAATTACCATTAAAAAAAGACATTCTGAGTCCCGACCAACCACAAGATAATGAAGACAAAGATGTACAGATGGAGGGAACCGAGGAAGATATTGATCATGGATATGTCTTGACCAGTACAGTGCACCCCAAACTGGATAATTTGGTGGTTACAGGTAGTTCTAAAGGTTGGGTTGAATTTTATCGTATAGATCAAACCGAGAATCCATCACAACCTCATTTTAAAATGTTATATTCAGATAAGATTTCTAATTCTAATATTAAGGACATTGTCATATCACAAAATGGGGATAGAATGGCTGTCAATTGTTCAGATAGAACCATTAGACAATATTCATTAACATTTGATGAGACTAATTCTATGTTTGTGTTAAATTTAGAACATAAATATCAGGATGTGATTAATAAATTACAATGGAATGGAATTATGTTTAGTAACAAATCTGGTGATTATATTGTGGCATCAACACATGGTTCCTCAACACACGAATTGTATTTGTGGGAAACCAACTCTGGTTCTTTAGTAAGAGTTCTTGAAGGTGCAGAAGAAGAGCTAATGGATATAGATTGGAATTTTTATACCATGTCGATTGCAAGTAACGGTTTCGAAACTGGCGATGTTTATATCTGGTCACTTATTATACCACCTAAATGGAGTGCATTGGCTCCAGATTTTGAAGAAGTAGAAGAAAATGTCGATTATCAAGAAAAGGAAGATGAATTTGATGAGATTGATGATACGGAGGAGATAAAGACTAAATCTGTTCTTAATAATGATACAAATTTGATACCTATTGATCTAAGGACTAGAGAAAAATATGATGTTCGTGGGAACGAACTGAAACACGATCAATGTCCAGTGCCCATAGATTATGAGAGAATTATTACCATGAATCAACATCCTCCAAGTTCAACAGCATCACCAACAGCAACAACATTCACACCATCTACTTAATATTCCCTGTATATCCCTCTCAACAAGAGCTTATAAATATATACATACACACATCTATATACATATTTAATAGTATTAAAGGGTCTTTCTTCTACAGAAAACAGCCATTTCTTGACCAGAAAACTTCGAGAAAGTTGCCTTCTTTCCTGTAAGAAATTAATAACACATTGCATTTTCACTACTCTTCACAGCAAGGTAATAAATACATGATATATTCTATTCTTTCAATCTTTGAAATCATTGTACTTTTGGGTTCTTTTCACTGTGTGTTTCGACGTTTTTCTACAAGAAATTCCAGATATTTACAGAAAAATGAATAAATTTATCACATAATTTTATGACGAGACCAGCAAAAAGTGAAACATCAAATAACCACTAGCACAGTTTCGACCACCACCATCCCAAAGCTACTTATTGATGTCAAATTACTTGGGTAATCCATTTGTGACAAATACTCCCAAGGCATCCCCCGTTAAGGGGAAGAAACTTATATCTACTCCCGGTAGTGTAATTACCTCTTCCACTTCCAATGATAGTAATGCTGGATACAGCAACAGCAACAGTACAAGTACAAGTAATCATGGTAGTATCAAAAGAATACATAAGAGACCCACTTCCCAATCATTTGGTTCTTCTTCTTCATCTTCAAATCCACTTTTAGCTTCACCAACAAGAAGACCGAGGACTTCTTCAAATGCTGTGATTTATTCTGATAGATTTATTCCAACAAGAACGGATATTGGGCTCAACTCTATGGCCTCAATTTCCAGTACCGTATCGATACCTAGATCTAGCAATTCTAATATTGATGGGGATGATCAAGTTGTCTTTCAAAAGGAGAGACAAGCACATGAAACATTTGATACCGTACTAAAGAATGAGATCTTTGGTGATTTATTGACAAAGGATAATACAGAAAATGGTATAGAAAAGATAAAATATACTGCCACAAGAGTCAATAATAACAACAATAATAAAATTAGAGCACCTTCCACACCGTCTCCAGAAAGACGGGATTCATTTTTTGATTCCAGAGCTACACCCGTGAGTGATACCAATGGAATATTAACTGATGATGATAACATTAATTTTAATGGTGAAGTTGGTAATGATAATGATATTAATGTTGGTACTTCTGGTTTTGGTGGGCGTAGAAGTAGTGTGGCATCAGAAAGGTTAAATTCTGCACCAGTAACACCCAGAAGACTATTTCCCACAGAAGATATGTGTAAACCCTCAGATAGCACGGGTAGAAGTGCAAGTTTGTTTACATATAGAGAAAATCCACCAACTAAACGACCTTCTTCTACTTCTTCCTATATTAATTCATCGCAATTTATGGACTCAAAATCTCCAGTAAGACCAGATTCAAAACAATTACTATTATCCCCTAGTAAAACCATAAGGAAAATAGCGAAGGTCCCTTATAGAGTCCTTGATGCACCATCATTGGCAGATGATTTTTACTACGATTTAATTGATTGGTCATCCACAGATCTTTTAGCAGTTGCATTGAATAAATCAATCTTCTTAACTAATAACACCACCGGAGAAGTTATCCATTTATGTGATACAGAAGATGAATATACAAGTTTAAGTTGGGTGGGAGCAGGCTCTCATTTGGCTGTGGGACAAAATAATGGTCTTGTGGAAATTTATGATGTTACAAAGAAGAAATGTATTAGAACATTATCTGGTCACATTGATAGAGTTGCCTGTTTGTCTTGGAATAATCACATCTTATCATCGGGTAGTCGAGATAGAAAGATCCTACATAGAGATGTACGTATCCCTGAACCTTATTTCCAGAGTATTGAAACGCATCAACAAGAAGTTTGTGGACTTAAATGGAATGTTAATGAAAATAAATTAGCCTCTGGTGGGAATGATAATATTGTTAATGTTTACGATGGTACATCAAGAACTCCCTTCTTAACACTCACGGAACATAAAGCTGCAGTAAAGGCAATGGCATGGTCACCACATAAGAGAGGTATATTAGCCACGGGTGGTGGTACTGCAGATCGTCATTTGAAAATTTGGAATGTTAATAATCAAACAAAGATTAATGATGTTGATACAAACTCACAAATTTGTAACATGTTATGGTCTAAGAATACTGATGAAATTATTACTTCACACGGATATTCGAAATTCAACCTAACCGTATGGGACTATCCAACTTTAGATCCAATAGCTATTTTAAAGGGACATTCATTTAGAGTATTACATTTAACATTATCTTCCGATGGTACTACTGTTGTATCTGGTGCAGGGGATGAAACATTAAGGTATTGGAAATTATTTGAAAAACCAAAGCCCAGACCACAATTGGATTCGTCAATATTTAGTACATTCAATCAAATCAGATAATGGGGAATAGAAACCTAGTGCATTTTATAATTATTAAACCAATATTTATATAGGTTTATATTTGAAAGTTTTATCTTTCAAGTTGTATTTTTTTTTTGGTATTTAGAATTAATAAGATATCATATTTAATTATCATAAATAAAGAATTCGAATTCTTGTTAAATTTACAATTGGAATAGATAGATGTATACAATTTTGGTATAAAAAAACGAGGGGAGATATATACTTTGTAGTTTATGGAGATGATTACCTAACAAATCAAGATCAGATCATAATGCTTTAGATAATTCAGAAGCTAAGTAGTCAGCTTCTGCCTTAAAGTTTAATTTATGTAAATTGGCCACTGTGTATCTAATCCTACTTTGATCATTATAATTATCTTCTCTAGCTCTAACTCTAAAATCGTATTCTGCCATTTGAACGTTTTGAGTAATCTTAGTAAATCCATCGGGATCATTTTCTTTCATTTCAGTTAATTTGGTAGCATCAATGCCTAATAACTGTTCAGCTTGATCATTAAATAGAGAAAGCCATATTTGAGCAGTTTCATCCATAGCCGATATTGTTAACATATATCTCCATTGAGGAGCAGCATTATTAGTTTCACATCTTTCACATCTCCAAGTACCGTCAGTTTGTTCAACAACTTTTTTATTACAATTATCATTGGAACATGCTGGATAAGCAAAATTATCAGCTTTTAAGAAACTTACAACAGCTTTAATACTAAAATAATCACCCTTTTCACTTCTACCTAAATTATCAGCAAATGCTTTGGCGATTGTAATTCTTTGAGAGATAAATTTAGCAGCATTACCTCCAGTGGCACTACCTACTTCTTGTTTTAAAGAAGTAAAATTAGAATCATGACCTTTAGAATCGTACCAACCCTTTAATTCATAAGCTTCTGGAATTTCTGGATTCGGAACTAAAGTACTACTAAACCCCATAGTTAATGATTTACCACCAAAATCAGAGACACGAACACCTTTGATAGCGACAACTGAACCTTCTGGTAAGTTAAAATCAAGAGCTAATTGATTCCAAAGACCTACAGTGATTGAATAATTAGAATCATCAACAATAGTAATATCACGACGATCAAATTTCTTACCTGTCTTAGATGTTAATTCAAAATGTGGGTTGACAGTTTGAATAATACCTAAGACATCCACTGTAGAATTTGCTTCTTGATTTTCAATGGTATTTAATTTAATGAAGTCAAAATGAGTCTTTGGAACATTACTTTCATCAGAGCATTCTTCTACAATGGTATCTTTATCCATAGCTAATTCATATGGATGGGATAAATTAGTGAATTGAGGTTTAGCAGGTTGTAATCTAGCTTTAGACACGTAGTAAACTTTACCCTCTTGTAAGATTTCATTAAATTTAACAGCATTGTCGTTGAATGCAGTAGCTCTAATTTCACCAGAGGTATCTAAGAAATTAACATTAAATAATTTCCCTTCACCTCTTTGATTATGCCAAGTCTTGATTTCACCTTTATAAGAAACACGAGCTTTAATAGTCCAAACATTTTGGTATGGTGATAATTGCTCGATAGCAAAGATAGGTTTAGATTTTTGAGAACTGCTACCTGGGAAGTTGGAGGCCGTAGATGTATTATTTTGAAAAGTTTGAGGAGCGGTGGATGTAGTGGCAGTAGTATTGGTAGAAGTGGATAAGGGAGCTGGGGCTGGGGCTGGAGCAGCTGGAGCAGGAGCAGCACTTTTGTTTCCTTGTAATTCAGGGATTAATCTATCCATATGATCACCTAGATATTTATCTAAAAAGGTACTTTCTTCTTCATTCAATTTAGCATCACGTTGTAAGATATTGAAATCATCTACCAAGAATACAAATTTTTTCTTTTCTAAGATGACATGAGGTTCACCATCAAGTACTTGAATGATATCACCCTTTTGTAAATCACTAGTTTGAAATTTTTCAGCAGCAGTATTTCTTAAAAGAGCCTTAACATGATATTTACCATCTGTAATAATGATAATATTCTTTCTACTCTTAGTATTAGGATCGAATTTTCTGGTGTTAAGAACTTGATAAACACCCTTAGCAGCTTGGGCGTATCTTTCTTGATCTGTAAACAATCTCAAAATATCTTCTGGTTTAACTTCGGCAGCACTCATTGTTAGTTTGTTTGGTGGTTCTGGGTGATGATGGATGGAACCTTTTGTAGTTAAACTTGCAATTATAAGTGTGTGTTTCTTCTTAACGCGTCTCAAATTTCATTTCCGGGAATTATTTAAATGTCCAAAGAAAACGCGTCATAAATTTTCAGTGATGAGATCAAAAATTCTTAATGAAAAATAAAACTGTTTGAATAACAGGAGATATCAAATACGGGATGGAGAGACAAGGAGACTCAAATTGAATCGGATGCACCATGCAGGGTTCAAAGATTAAGATTAGGGCAATTGCTCCTGATGTGGAGAACTCAATTTCGGTTATAAATCCGATGGTCTTCAATATTGATGACATGCAGAAATTAAGAAAACTAGGTATCTGTGGGATTCTTTCAGGGACACTACCGACTGCTGCTCAACAGAATATGTTTCTTTCCATTCCATTAAAACTTATGGTAGAAGAGACTATTTGGCTTGTTTTGAACGGTTATGCAGAATTACAAATATTACAAGGACCTATGAAGGCACAAATGACAAAAATATTGGAAGATCAGGGTGGTACATTACTTAAACTGGCAAAGGACAAGATTATCAAATCTTTTGATTTACAGAGACAATACAAGAGAGAACAACATCAATTGAAATTACAAAGGCTGGGAATTGATCCAGAAAGGGATGACACCTCTGCTAATAATAAATTAATTGAATCCTCACTATTTATTGAGACTCCCGATGATTCTTCCATTTTAAGCTATTATGACCAAGAGGAGCAACAAACATTGGATTCATTAGTAAACTTCTCTCTATTGAACTTGTTAGTGGCAAATTATAGTAATTGGGATAATTACTTACTATATCAATCCTTAAAGTCTCAAAATTATGTCATGTCACCAGGTGGTCGATTTGGAGGCTTATTTATTGCATATCCTGGTGATCCCTTAAGGTATCACTCACATTTAACAGTTGACTCTGCATTAGATTATTATAATGAACCCATTGATTTTGTATCATTAACCAGTGGTGCCAGATTGGGTACTTCGGTTAAAAAATTATGGGTTATTGGTGGTGTCAAATCAACAAAAGAATATGACGACTCCAACAAAAATGAAGACGAAATACAATTATTGACTAAGAAAAATAATACCTCTTTTTTTTCCATTGAATGGGCTGGATTTGGTTAACTGTCGTAAATCTACTAATACCGATTTGTTTTGTTTTGTTTTGTTTTCTTGCATTGATTACAAAGATTAATTCAGGAAAGGTCAAGACTCCCTTCAGATTGAATTTAATTACCGCAAGAAGGATCTTACAATGGCGTAAATCTAGGATTGGTTGTTGCAGTTTGTGCCTCTTCCCTTTATTCCCTTTCTCCAAGAACCTTTTTTTTTTGTATTACTAGTTGTTTTTCACTTTGTGATCTGGAAAAAAAAAGCATAACAATATCAACTTGACATGCAATCACTGCTATATGCAAATGTTCGTTCCTAAAACTGGTTAAGCTAGTAAAAGGGTAGTGGCGTTTTAATATAACGACACATCATATTGGGATAATTCTTCATCTCTGGTTTTAATCTAACAAAGGAGGTGTATTTGCATAGAAACAATGGAGTTTTTACATAAGATATTTTAAAGACAATACTTTGAAAGAGTTCTGTTTCTGTGAGATATGATCATTTTAATTTGTTCTCTATTAAGGGGATCTCAACTATGTCAAGTTGGCTCATTGTTATTACATCTAGACTTAACCGATGATTTTAGAACTATTTTCGCGGACGCGGTTGAAATTCTACGTAAAGGCATTTGTATATATATATACAGATAAGTGGCATCCCTTCAATTTTAGTTTCCCTCTCATCTGTTCCTCATATTAATTCAAATATATTCCAATTATCTAATACCAGTTAGCTTTTTTTACTTTTGAACAGAGAGTCCTAGTAATTAAAGAAATAATCAGAAACTCTGACGTAAAGCTTCCCATTAATAGCGATAATTATGTCAACAGAAGAAGATTATCAGGAAAAGAATATTCATTCAGAACAAGCATCACCACAGGCTAAAAATCAACAATATGATGAAAAGGATGAGGAATCGGAAGAAGATATTGATCAATTAATTGAAGATTTACAATCCAACCAAGAGTATGATGAAGAAGGTTCAATTGCATCAGATCAGGCGGTTGGTGCTGCTAGAGTTGTCCCTGAGGAAATGCTTCAGACGGATCCAAGTGTAGGTCTTACTTCTGAAGAGGTATTAAGAAGAAGGAAAAAATATGGTTTGAATCAAATGAGTGAAGAAACTGAGAATATGTTTATCAAATTCTTAAGTTATTTTATTGGGCCAATTCAGTTTGTTATGGAAGCTGCTGCAATCTTGGCTGCTGGTCTTGGTGATTGGGTCGATTTTGGTGTTATCTGTGGTCTTTTAATGTTAAACGCTTGTGTTGGTTTTATTCAAGAATATCAAGCTGGATCAATTGTCGATGAATTGAAGAAAACATTAGCAAATACTGCTATAGTGATAAGAGATGCCACGTTAGTTGAAATCCCAGCAAATGAAGTGGTCCCAGGGGATATTTTACAGTTAGATGAGGGTACAATTATTCCAGCAGATGGTATGATGGTCACTGAAGATTGTTACTTACAAGTTGATCAATCTGCAATTACAGGGGAATCTCTAGCCGTAGACAAAAGGTATGGTGATCAAGCATTTTCCTCATCCACGGTTAAGACTGGACAAGCATTTATGGTTGTCACTGCTATTGGAGACAATACTTTTGTAGGACGTGCTGCCGCTCTAGTTGGACAAGCTGCTGGAGGACAAGGACATTTCACAGAAGTTTTAAATGGTATTGGTATTATTTTATTGGTTTTGGTGATCATCACTTTATTACTGGTTTGGACAGCATCGTTTTATAGATCAGACCCAATTGTCATGATTCTAAGATTCACTCTAGGTATTACGATTATTGGTGTTCCAGTTGGTTTGCCAGCTGTTGTTACCACGACTATGGCCGTGGGTGCTGCATATTTAGCTAAGAAACAAGCTATTGTTCAAAAATTATCTGCTATTGAATCCCTTGCTGGGGTTGAAATTCTTTGTTCAGATAAGACAGGTACATTAACTAAAAATAAATTATCCCTACATGAACCTTACACAGTTGAAGGTGTTTCTGATGATGATCTGATGTTAACTGCTTGTTTGGCCTCATCAAGAAAGAAGAAGGGTTTGGATGCCATTGATAAAGCTTTTTTGAAAGCATTAGCCCGTTACCCAAATGCTAAGAATGCTTTGACTAAATACAAAATTTTAGAATTCCATCCATTTGATCCTGTTTCAAAAAAAATTACTGCTATAGTAGAATCTCCAGAAGGTGAAATAATTACATGTGTGAAAGGTGCTCCTTTATTTGTTTTAAAAACAGTGGAAGAAGATCATCCAATTCCAGAAGATGTTCATGAAAATTATGAAAATAAAGTTGCTGAATTGGCATCAAGAGGTTTTAGAGCATTAGGTGTTGCTAGAAAGAGACAAGATGAACATTGGGAGATATTGGGTGTTATGCCATGCATGGATCCCCCTAGAGATGATACTGCTGAAACTGTTCAAGAGGCAAGAAATCTTGGTCTAAGAGTCAAAATGTTAACTGGTGATGCTGTTGGTATTGCTAAGGAAACCTCAAGACAACTAGGTCTAGGAGTTAACATTTACAATGCTGAAAGATTGGGTCTTGGTGGTGGAGGTGATATGTTAGGTTCAGAATTGGCCGATTTTGTAGAGAATGCTGATGGCTTTGCTGAGGTCTTCCCACAGCATAAATTCAGGGTTGTTGAGATCCTTCAGAATAGAGGATATTTGGTTGCTATGACTGGTGATGGGGTTAATGATGCCCCATCTTTGAAAAAGGCAGATACAGGTATTGCTGTAGAAGGTGCTACTGATGCTGCTAGATCAGCAGCTGATATTGTTTTCTTAGCCCCAGGTTTATCTGCAATTATTGATGCATTGAAAACTTCGAGACAAATTTTCCATAGAATGTATTCTTATGTGGTTTATCGTATTGCCTTATCTTTACACTTGGAAATTTTTTTTGGTTTATGGATTGCAATTCTAAATAGATCTTTAGACATTAATTTAATTGTCTTTATTGCGATTTTTGCTGATGTTGCTACGTTAGCTATTGCATATGATAATGCACCATATTCACAACAGCCAGTTAAATGGAATTTACCAAGATTATGGGGGATGTCTATTATCCTAGGAATTTTCTTAGCAATTGGGTCCTGGATTGCTATAACTACGATGTTTTTACGTAGTGGCGGTATTATTCAAAATTTTGGTTCAATTGATGGTGTTATGTTTTTAGAAATATCACTAACTGAGAATTGGTTAATCTTTATTACAAGAGCTGTTGGTCCATTTTGGTCTTCATTACCATCATGGCAATTAACAGGTGCCGTATTTGCAGTTGATATCATTGCTACTATGTTTACATTATTCGGTTGGTTTTCACAAAATTGGAATGATATTGTTACTGTTGTTCGTGTTTGGATTTGGTCAATTGGTGTATTTTGTGTTTTAGGTGGAGCCTACTATATTCTTTCTGAATCTGTTGCATTTGACAGATTAATGAATGGATTACCCGTCAAGGAGAAGAAATCAGCAAGAAGTGTTGAAGATTTCTTGGCTGCAATGAGAAGAGTCTCTACCCAGCATGAAAAGGAAGCCTAATCCATATTCTTAACTGTATTTTAGAATCCTATTTTCTTTTCTTTTTTCTACTATAATTTTTTTGTGCTACTTCTACATCTAGAGTAATTCAAGCATTACTTTTATACAGCAAACTTAATACTTAATATTTAATTAATTAACATTTTTTACAATTAATATTCTTAATGTGATTATATTTGATTCACAAGTAAAATTGGTACTAAGATCATTCAATTAAAACATGTTAACTCAATTGGATTGATTAATTAAAGAGAACTTAATTTTTATATTGGCTATGTCCCTTTTTTAAGACATAATGAAAGTTCAAAAATCGTACTTAACAAAAGAATCATTAACGTAAATTACTAAGACAATCGCATCATATTTCTCAATTTATGAATATGACCATCTACAAAATATAGTTGTATCTACTATATATCGTTCTGTTTATAAAAACATTTGAAAATAATCTTACGTACGCCGTTTGGAAAGGATCTTTTTTTTTTTTGGCTGAGGGCATTCCTGAAAAATTTAAAAACACTCGATGAGCAACCAACAAAACCAAGAAACGCTATTTATTTATTAAATAAATTTTATTTACCAAACCGTTGAACGTAACTTCAGAAGGATAATGCTCAATTGGCTAATTACAGTGTCAAACAGATAATATGAATTGAACTCTGAACGCTCTTTATTTCTATGGTACAAGCATCTTACCAGTTCCACAAAGGTGATGATGAAACGATTTACCCTCTTACCCTATCTCTTCCATATACCCACACACGCAACTATGAATTTCTATTTTATTTTTCTTTCTGCTAA
>PPOL03000131.1:0-18967 GCA_003708905.3 Monosporozyma siamensis | reverse complement strand
TTTTTTTATAGGCTAAATAAATAGATTGAAGCATAAGTTACCTCAGATCCCTGTATTAATATGTATTTGATCCTTTATCCATTGACCAGTGGATACCAACACTTCACAAATTAATAAACATGTTAGAAGAATGCACCAACCCTCAGTCAAATCAATAATAACTAGTTGGTATTTCTAATAAGAATATATAAAACATGTGTTCCTCATACAGATGGGACGTATCTTTTGCTCATCTCAACTAGCTCTTTTGGACAAAACAGATTATTGTCTGTTAGTGACGATCATAACCGCGTTGAAAGCACAGTACATCATTAACTTAGTAGCGTATAAAAAGCAACATTACATTAGAACTCTATAATCATCTTACTATAGAGAATAGTAGATTGAGACTTCTCTATTCCTCGTTATATGTTACTCTTGAAAAGTTTGAACTGCAATGGAACTTTTTCAGCTTAATGACAGTACATTGAAAAATATACTACAGCACCTACCTCACATACCCCTTGAAATACGATGTAAGCATGCAAAGTGACCAGCTTCGCATACAGCACTTGTATATTAATAATACATCAATGGATAACCAGTTTTCCTTTCCTGCATATTGTCTAAAATGTAAAACCCTAGCTTAGGAGACAAATTTATTGATCAGTTGCAAACACATGTTTCCAGCTTTACATATTTTGAAAGTGAACCGGAACGTCTACGTCAGATAAAACATGTATTTAGGGGGACAAAATATAAAGAAAATAAACACTAATTAATTTTCAACTGCAACAACAATTACTTTTTCTTTTTTAGATGCCTTAAGCTTCGCGATTTTGTCTCTTCCTCTTCTCTTCTAACAGCCATTTCTTGATCTTCTAATTTCTTTTGTATTTCTGCTTTTTCCTTTTTCAACAAATTAACCACATCAAGCTGTTCTTTTAATTCCTCTAATGTCAATTCCTTTCTTTTCTTTAAATGGCTGTTTTCTTCTTTTATTTCAGCCATTTCTTGTCTAAGTTTTGTTGTTTCATCGAAGTAGGTTTTTGACATTTCGTCTCTGATTTGGGCCTTCTCATCAAAGTGACTTTTTGACATTTGGTCTTTTTCATAGAAGAGCTCTTGCTTTTCCCGAAGTAGTTTGTCTACCTCTTTCTGATGGGCTTCCTTTTGTCTTTTTATTTTCTCTTCCGATTCTTCTTCACTTTTTCTAAGTTTCTCTTGAAGAGCTGTAACTTCGTCACGAATCATCTTCTTAATAACTTGTTCATGATTCAGTTGCAACCTAAATGATTCATTAGACATTTTTAATAATTCTATTAATTCTTCCATTTGCTTTTTAAAGGTTTCTTGCATTTCGACTCTCTTTTCTGAAGATATTTCTTCTTTACTAGTTAAAATCATTAAAATGTCATATATCTTACCTACAATCTTCCTAGCACGAGGTATATATTCGTTGTGTGGGAAACATGGAAAATAGTGCCAAATTCCTGCTGGAACAATACTATCTGAGGACCTTATTTCTTCGATAGGGCTCCCTTCATCACCAGGACAATTGCCGTCTCCTTCATTTTCATTGTTTTCACAATCTGAACCCTCGCAGTGGCCATCAGATGATTCATCAACTAAATCATCCTGCCCTTCAGAACCTATCAAGAATACCGTAGTATCCTTGATAAAAGTTGACTTTTTGGACGCCTCATCAATTTGTCCCTTATATTTCCTACTAACTTCAAAGTTTCCAATAAGGAATCCCTGGATACGTTCTTCCAATAGTGCATCAATAATTTCTTGAGATAATTTTATATTTCTTTCTTGTGCCATTTTGGTTTGGTTGGTTTTTTGTTAATACCAGTAGCACTTCCAATTGATAAGGAAGGTGTCAGAAAGTTACCAAGTGGTTTGTAACTTCATTATAATTATTATTTTTTGCTTTTGTGTCCAATTTTTTTTATTTACATTTTCTTTTGTCGAGAGCAAAGAAAATTTTCCCTTTAAGGGAATTGGGTGACAGACACATGAACGGAGGATATGGCTATGGCTGTCAATACAGACACCCTGTTGTACGCAATATTTTTTTACTTCTGCTGTCCTGGTTTGGTAACAATAATCTATTAAAAAATATTTTGCATCCAAATAAGCTGCTTATATGTTTGGTCGGTGATGGATCTTATCAGGAAAGTTGCATCTGAACTAATAAACAATTCGACGGCACTGGGCAAAACAGATTAAGATTTAATAGAAGACGTTAAGGAGAGGAATTATGAAAATATAGAAGAAATCACCAAACGGTGGGAAAAACAACTACTGCAGAATTAGAGAGAAAAGATGAAATACTAAAAAGAATGGAAGCAGCACATACTGTAGGGTAGATCTAAAGGCAAGCGATCCTCAAGAGAAAGAAGGAGACACTGGAAAGAGTGAAAGAAGATTATGAAGAATAAATAACAAGAATTGAAGATGAATACAGAAAGATTATTTCCAGTTTAATAAAAGAAAATACTGCCTTTCTCAAAGATATTGATAGTCTCAAGGGACGCATTGTTTCTGTATGCCCTAGTAACTCATTGATCAAAAGTGGTACTGGTAAGGGTTTCTATCAGAACAGGACCATAATATTGTTAATGGTGAAAGCTGGAGAGCAAGAGAACTCTTCCACTGAGTTGAGAACAACAAGTGAAAAAGTAGAGGAAATACCTTCGAGCCCAAAAATCAGACAGGTTTGGCCAAAAAATGAAGAAAGGAACGATCAAACAAGTCAACCCAAGTGTCACAACAAGGAAGAATAAAAAATAGTCACTCAATTATAATATTATTCGCTAACCCCTTTTCATATCAAAACATTCATGTAAACGTGTTATGTATCTATTATCTATAGCAACGGTTTTTTTTCTTCTTCGTTTGTTCTATTTCGATATAAATTCCTACTTTCATTACTATCCTAACATGCATTACAAATCAAAAATAAGAGACCCTCTGCCAAAGCTGGTAAATGAACACAGATTCAATAATAAAAACTTATTTGTCCAATTTTGAATAAACCAAATCGAATATAGTACATTCTAATGTTGATATTAACAAATAGAGAGAAATTTCCTAGCTTTGATTTGGTAATAAATTATGGATAAATTTTCTTCATTATTCCATTATCGGACCTTTTTGTTGTTGCAAATAAGTGTCTAAGGCTAGTCTCTATCAGATAATGAAGATATTTCTTTGAAATATTAATCGACGACAATGCCAAAATATAAGTGAAGGATGATATAATATTAAAAGAAAACAGAGCAGAACGTTTTATGGATAAAAAGAGACTCTTGACTAAATTTAAACAGAGATAAATGACCTTGGTTGTATCACTGTATATAATTTGTAATTGATAAGTTGACAAGTAAACTTCACTCTCAAAATTGACACTCTATTGATCCTTTTAATTTGGTCCATGGGTGTTGATGAAACAATATAATGTAGTTTATCGAATACTACTCATAGGTAAACATCCAAACTGTCAATATGTCAGAATTTTCAAGTTACAAGTGGATGTTTCTTTCTACATTTTTGTGAATATCCATTTTAAATTAGGGATAACCAGCTTAATCCTCTTGGACAAAAGGATGTGCAGGTATTTCCAACCGTAAATATACAGATAACAATTAGGATATCACCAATACATTTGGTCTTTATCTTCTAAGATTTTTTTTTCTATAACTATTCTTCAATAATATAATGGTTAGAACTTTGAACGTGATGATCGATCATAAATAGGCCAACAAAGGGAGACTCTTACATTACTTTGCTAATAGAGAAATTGCAACTGAGAAAAGGTATAATAAATCAATATGACTTCAAATATTATACTATTAACACAACAATAACATCAAGAGTGGTCAAAAAACATATATTGGTCATTGGATTTGTTGATAATTCATTTCTAAAGGGTTTTAATAGATAAATAGTTCACTAGCCAAGTATACCGCTAAGATGATTCTTATATTCTCTTTGTTAAAATATTTCAATAAGAGAATATAATTTCTAGTCCTAGTTATAAATAGTTCTTCAATATTATTTCTCTCTTCTCGGAATAATAAAGATGTTACCTTTAGACTACATAGTACCAATAACAAATACTTATGACTATTTTCCCCTAATTAAATAAAGAAGCTAACACCAATATGCAAAAGCTAACCACATAAATTATAACCCAATGTCCTCATTAGACTATATTTTATTAATACAACAATAGATTCAGATATCACTTCTGGTTTAACTGTTATAATCCACTAGGACAAAAAGAACACTTATATTAACCGATTCAGACAACAATCATAATTACGAATCTCAATTTACAACTGTATCAATTCATATTTGTGATTCATTATTTCATACATTAATGTGATGTAAACTACTCGTGTATCATTCTTATTATGGAAATATGCAAATAACAGAGATGTTATGAACATTACTCTCTGCTCACTTCTTTCTTTCTGATTCACTTGTTAAAATATTTGTTACTTCTAAATGTTTAATGACTGTTTCGTTTTTTATATCCTATAATATATCTCTTAGAGATAAATAATGTTCCATATCCAAAAATTAGTCTAACCAATGTTCAACAAATAACAACATTCAATAAGATAGGCCCATCATCTCAACTCTCACCTGTATTATGTTATAGATAGTTCCAATCAATCAGTTACCCTGGATGTACCTTATAATCTATTTTCTTATAAGCATTTGCTAGATATTATTTCGTATACCTTATTTCTTTTATTTCATGTAAGAAGATATCACTATATTTTAAGAAATAGAAGATATTGTAACCTTATCATATCACTTTGCAACTATCACCTACGGTTTGGGGGCCTGCCAATAGGTTTCATTGAACGTTATTTCATCATACTGTAATTAAATTTGAACTACACTTTTCAATAGTCAAAAATCATTAAGACGGTACATTACTGGTAACGTAAATTAACCGAAGCCAATAAAATACAGAGCACAAAACTGTGCCTGTTATTAGTAAGTACTTTCAATATATGACAATCTACTGCTTGATGACTGGTCGTCGACGTAAGTCTAATCAGAGTGCTGGAAATTCTCATTAATTAGGAGAATCTGATAGTAGAAATATTTTCACGACGAAAAAGAGAGAAATTCATACTGACGCATCGATACAATCTCGAAAAATAAAATCATTATGTATATTTTAATATCATTATTAAATTTACGTATTTTATCATATAGAAAAGAACAGTCCGGTACTGAAAACAATCAGTAATAATAAATGCAATGACAGAATGAGTTGTCTTCTTTACTTGACGGGCCTGGGTTCTAGGCTCCGGAACTCCGTGCAGTGCTCCGAAAGTCCGGACCCCTTGCAGTCTTTATCGAGCCAAAAACAGCAGCTCTCAAGAAGAGGGCTCTTTCCCCCAACGTCCGATGCCCTTTGCCTGGAAATTCGTCTAAGTGAGGGGAAATCTGGCAACGTCGGACTTTCCCAACAATATAAATGCCCGGCGGATGCAATCTATATAATTCTACCCCAACTATCACTAAAATAAAGAGAAATAACAACAGATTACAACAAAAAATGTCCGAACATGTTTATGACGTAGACTTTAGGTTCGATATTACCGTTTTGAAAGCTGACAGGGAACAAGGGGAAAACTCCTCGCCCGCTACAGATACAGGCCCCACTCAAATGAGCGCAGGAGACCAAAACAAACGGGGTTCCAAACGTAGGACCACATCTGTCCCTAAAGATGGCAATACAGACGAGACCGCAAATAATGAGAATGTCATTAATGCGACAACTAATTTAGACCGGAATGATGCTGGTGATGATAGTGATGAGAATCATGACAATAGAAAACGCTGTAGAGAAAAATTTGGGGACAATGGACAAAATCCCAAGGATAAAAAGAAACGTCAGAGAAAGGATGAAGAAGAAGAAAGTGAAAATGAAAATGCTACTCATCCCTCTGACTCTGGAGAAGAGGGACTTATTAGCAAATGGATTGGGGCCACGGCTAATTTTATGGGAAAACCCCAAGTGAAAGCGAAAACATTTGCCGATGTTCTTGACGTCGGATTGAATCCTGGAGGTATATCAGCAGCGTACCAAAACCTTAATACAGTCAATGAGAAAACCATTGATAATTTAAGGACTACCAACAAGGACATCATGGAAGTAAATAAAAATTTGGTCCGTGAATCAGGAGAATTATACACTGAATCTATCAAGCAAAAAAAGGATCTCGATAAATACGTCGACGAAAGAGTTGCCCAAAACACTAAGCAGTATATGACAGCTAAGGATGAAGAAATAAAATTTTATAAGGCAGCTCGGGAAGAAGCAAGAGAAGAAACAATAAAGCAAAAAGATAAACAAGTAAAAGAAGCAAGAGATGAAGCCACAAAGGAGATAGATAAGCGAGTGAAAGAGACGAAAGAAGAAGCAAAAGAAGAAGCAAAAGAATTAGGAGAAGAATTGAAAAAAAAGGGCCAGGAGATAATGAAATTGGTTATTAAAAATACTCAGTTAGAGGATGAACAGTCTAAAAGAAACAAGTAAATAACTAGCATCAGGGCCATTCTGTTACTTCATAGCATTAGTGTATATTTCACTTAATTGGTGTGTTAGCTTTACATATGTTTATTCTTCTAATTGACAATTTGACCAGTTCTCTTGCTTCTTTTACTTGTTTATCTTTTTGCTTTATTGTTTCTTCTCTTGCTTCTTCTTTTAATTCTTTTTAGCTATATTATCTTAATATTGTTGGAACTAGGAGCCTTCTGCCTCTGTAAAAATGGTCATCACTTGCTTTACTAGGTCTCGGTTCTATTATTTCTAAATGATATATAGTTTATGTGTGTATATTACATCTTGAATCTTGATATAATAATATTACCTTTTAAATTTTCATCATTTTCGCACATACACCACACCATAGTTAGAAGACAGCTGAATTAATCAATACATAATGAAAATAACAGTAAATGACTATCGTTTTCCAACAACTTGTTATACCGTCTTTTCGTATCGTCATCCACAACCGACTATATATATCAAGTAGTTACTAATCATTCTTTTTTAGTTCACCTCGAAAAAAGTATAAAATTGTAAATAGTGGCAATAATATAAAACCATCCATTCATATTAAAGCAACTAGTTACATATTATACAATAATCATAAACAGAAACTACAAACACCCTATGACTTCAATTTGCTCGGAAGACCTATATAATTGGATTGTCACAAACCAAGACAATTTTATAGTCATTGATCTTCGTATAGAAGATTACCTAAAAGGACATATCAGACAAGCTTACAATATTCCCACTCGTGGTCAGCTAAGACAGGAAGATCTTACTAAGTTGGTTGATACACTTTCATGTAGATTCACAAATAATCGGGATATCATAAAAGTTATATTTCATTGTTCCGCTTCAAGGAATCGTGGGCCAAGGGTAGCTAATCAATTTCGCGAGTATTGCCAAAGAAACAACCTTGCTTCCAAGTATCAAAGTTGTGTTCTAGTTGATGGATTTGTTGGTTGGGACGCTTATTGTCAAAAACATAACAGTTTGAGTTTTATTGAGAAATAATATTGATTTGTTTGTAATCTCATTGATAACTTCTTTGTTTATTTATGTATATAGGTAGATGCGATACTAAAATGCATAACAACGTATCATATTCAACAAAATTAATTTTAGCGAATACTTTCTTTTTGTTATAAGAAATTGTTTCTGATAAATATTAGAAAGAATTGGTAGCATTGTCTTCATTGAAAACGTCTTGCAATAATTAAACAAATATTAGTTGAAGTTAGGGAAACAGAATATGATAGATGAAATTTTATTTATTTTCTTTGTCAGGAAGAATATGTGATTGTTTCTTTTAGTTATATAGGGGGTTAAAGATTCTAAACCACTATTTAAAGAGTGGTGATCATCATATACTGAGATTAATATATTCTGCAAGTCAAAATACAGACGAATTATGTATTTAACGACTATTGCCTAGTAATGATAATTTATTATAATTAGTACTATTGAAACAGTACTCCCATTTGTCACCTTTATTATCTTTAGCCACATATAATTTGTCAGTCAAGCCTGGGTATTTGATTTGTCATATGAAGGTACAGAGGTCACAATCTGAACTTTATATTTGTAAGAAACTTTGTTAATCATTCTTTTTAGTCCCAATATTACCGCCTTCATTATTCGAATATGAGTTTTATACTTCACTAGCGTCATTATGATTTAAATAACAAAATTAGGTGTTCTCCTCCTGAGTACATTTTAAGGATTCACCATTAACTTCAAATAACAGTATACTATCAATCCATCTGACCCTTAATTTTACGGGATTGTAGTCTTAAAAGATTTTCAACAATATAGTGATAGAGAGAATTAATGTTATCAAATATAAGAACTTAATACCAACTAAAAAAAAATTGTATTAAGTTGCTATGGAGAATCTATATCTTAATAAAAAAATAACCAGTTTCTATGACTTGAAATACTATACCGCTTCATACAGAAAGAAACGCTAAAATAACATGCAGTGGATTATATTAATAATTCATTTGTAAATCTTCTTAATAACTTAATATTCTTGTAAAAATTATCGTAACATTGAGATGATATTCATAATCTATGTTACTGTAACGCATAAATGGAATATAAGCCTCATTTCTAGTTATAAAATAGCTCTTCAATATTACTTGCTACCTCTTACAATAGTAATGTTCGCATTGGGTTATGTTTCATTAACGTAGTTCTAAGGCAATGTTACCTTACAGTTTAGCTATCATAATTCACTAGGAAAAAAAATAATCCAATCATATTCAACAATACGAAATATCCCAATCATAAGCATGTTAGAATTTCAATTTACTGATATGACTTCCTTTCTACCCTCTTCAGAATTAATTATTTCACATATTAATATCGCTTAAAGGACTCACGTATATTGCTGATATAAAACAGTCAATTAACAGATGTACTATGAACTCCAGTCTAGAAATCGTTCTTTTCTTACAATATTCTGTTTAAATACCATTCAATACCTAATAATTGTCTGAATTCATATACCCTATCATATATCCCTTATCTGTAAATAATACGCCAAATCCCAAACTTTACCCTAGTCCATGTCTTGTACATAATAACATTCGAAGTAACAAACAGAATCATTTCCACTATTAGCTGTATCATACCACGAATAGTTCCAAACACATGATTAAACCTCCCACATCTTAATAGTTGCCCTATTGGAATTATTTGCTCATTTGAACTTCCATGTAATGTATTTGCTGTACTTAATTTCTCAAAATGGTGTACTGAGGTATATTAAGACAAAGAAAATAATGAAGTTTTAACATAAAGGAGACAAATTGGCTCACTGGATTTATAGGTTCTTTTATTAAATGAGATTTAACTGTGGTGTGACTGATGTCAGTGATATATCCAAACATAAAATTCAAATGAATATTCCATGCTTTAATAACGCCTGTCAATTGGCATATATTAAAATTATCCAAGGCAATATTCATTTGTTCAAAATTTTCCTCTAATATATTCCTCCCAAAGAAAATGAAAATACATATCACGACGTCGAGAACCCTAAAATATTTCACATTGGAATGAAGGATCTAGCGACTTATCTCTATTGCTTTCTCATACAAATATTGTTTTAATTCACCAAATACAACATAACTATATTTCCAAATTCTAATGCTTAATAGAGAGAGAGAGAGACAAAATGATGATCTTACCAGTTAATATTTCAGTCTTACTACAAATAACTCAGATATTAACTTATAGTGTACCCAGCTTAGGCTCACCTGGGACAAACCGTACATAGATATTTCGTTTAGAGGATATTCAAAAACCACAAATATTCCAGAGGACTCAATATATAATCGTTTCTTACCTGTAGTCCATCTTTGTTAAAACCTTACAACCACCACCACCGCCATTCAAATTTATCTTAATTAATTTATCACGTTCAACGTCATTTCTTTAAATATGGCTAATATATTACTTCACAGCAAATAGTCAAATAAAACGCCAATATTTTATGTAAAAGAAGTTAACCATAAAGGATACATCTTTGTTACGATTTCGTCAATTTTAGCAACAAGCAGAAAGGTCTAGTGAACGGATATGATTAAACCACTTTATTTTTATTATACACAACATTATTCCGGGGAGATCCTTAATTGGTTTAGAAGTTCCTTAAAAATAGTTATTAATTAAAATTTCTCCTCTAAAGCATTCATAAAATAGTTTAAGGTAATTTACCACGTTTATTTCAAAAATGGTTCTTTATTGGGTCAATAATGCCTTCTTATTTAGCTAAATTCATTTGTATTCCTCTGTTTAGAGGAAACCTTTGAGTGCTTCACAACACAGAGTCTTTAAACACTCTGATCGTGATAACCGAACATATGGCTGAAGGTCTGGGATTAATTCTTAATATAACCTAGAATTAACGTCAGACCTTTTCGTTTGTAAAGTAGTGGATTTCTACATAAATATGAGGTGAAATTGTAAGTTAACCATTTTTCCGTGACCAAAAAGAACCAATCATATACATCACACAGCTAGCTCTATTAACTTTGAACCAATGTACCTGTTTCTCACCTCAGCTAAGAGGTTGCTATCAAATCATTTCTGGTCGGTTATATTCAAAACCAAACAAAAACAAAAAAAAGAGAGTTTGTGAATAACTTAGCCAAGTATCAACACTAGTTAACAATTGT
The DNA here is from genome assembly GCA_003708905.3 of Monosporozyma siamensis. Lineage (NCBI taxonomy): Eukaryota > Fungi > Ascomycota > Saccharomycetes > Saccharomycetales > Saccharomycetaceae > Monosporozyma > Monosporozyma siamensis. The sequence continues at coordinate 8,209 of PPOL03000131.1, read as the reverse complement.
ATAAGTATTATATTGGTTCTAATACCGGAATGCGGGTGCAATCATTACTTCTTGAAATGTAAAACAGTGTTAAAGCTTCGATCGAAAATCTCTCTTTTCTTGAATAGCAAAAAAAACGATAAATGTTAAGAGATAAAATAGATCATAAAAGTCAAAAATGCAATCTCTAAACATTTATATATTTTTTATATTACTGATTATTTTCAAAGGTAGATAGTTTACCTTCAGTAGTGGTTTTGATTTACAGAATTGAACTGTCTTCTTTTCTCTATATTAAAAAAATGAATAAATTTAATAATAACTATGTATACGTAATGACGTTGTTTTCTAAAATCGTCTCATATTTCCCATCCTTATTTTATTACTATTGCGTCGTGATAATATTTCAACTATCAGATTTTCACAATAAATGAGGATTTCCACGATTTCTTATTCTTCTCAGACATTAATAGCCCCCTCACCTTATGCTTAATTTGGAAGCAACATATAATTAAATTGGGCACTATGAAAGGATACCTCTGTCATAATCCTTGAAAAATGTTTACCTATCAGGTATTTGGTGGACTCCTTATTATATCCCTGATATTCTTATATCGAAAGAAACAAACAAAACAGAAGTACAGAGTGTCACAGACAGAAAGTAAAACTAAATTATCTATCTAAGTCTATATTATAGTAACTCTAATTAAAATATAGAAGTTCCTAGGATTTCCTCTGATTTTAAACTACAAAATGGACACAAACTTCACACCCGAGTTTTTATGATGTCTAATATCATCGACCATTTCAATTGCACCTTTCAACCCTTGGTAAACTTTCAAAGGTGTATGTTTAATATCACCATTAATTAATCTTGGATTGAAAAATTTTATACATTGAATAATTTTGGTTCTATACTCCAAATTAAGTGGAATTGTCATGGAACCACAAATTATGGGGACTTTGCTTATTTGGTATGCACTTGTAGTAATCATTTTAACATTATCATGTCTATTTCTTGAATGCACATAATCGATAAGTTATGGAATAGATTGTAAGAATTACAAACCCATTTTTGGATGCACACTTATATTTATATATGGTTTCCTTTGTAGATCTACAATCCATTAATGTTTTTAAGTCACCATATTTTGAAGTGATTTGGGTAATGACATCTTCACCGTGATTATTAAAAACTTCATCATCCCCAAAGGCGTTTAAAATATTTTCATGTATCTTTAAAGCTACCATAATAATTTTAGTGAAACCATGTACTACTTTAATGAATTGAAGAGCGTACTGACCAACACCAGTGGCAGCACCCCAAGGTAAGATTGGTTGATTATTTTGAGGAAATTAGGGCTGCCATTCATAAATTTACCTGTCAAAAAAGTATATAAAACCATGAGAAAACTAAAACATGCTTCCCAATCATCAAAAACACCAGGTTTAACTTCTTTCTTATTCGATTTTAACAGACACTGAGTTTTCATTTAATGTTGGTAAGGGGGGTTCATTCTTTATTACTATCTTACTCTTCTCTGCAATCAATATCTTCAGTTTGGTAGGTAGGGCATTTGTTTTCCTTTGGCTCCGTTAGACAGAAACAAAGTCTCTCTTACTTGTTAACTGATTATCCAGTGTCTAGCCGTTTTTAATTGAAGTCAGCCATACATTCACTGGGAATATTCAATTGAATTCTGACTACTTATACCGGAATACTGTTTGTTCCTGAAACAAATGAGACTCTCCAAGGGAAAGGTTCAGCGAACAGTTGCTCAAAAATTGTATGGCAAAAACGTGTTGATATATAAATTCTTGCCTTAGGAACACCTGATATTAAATAATATTGTACTATTGAAAAAAAAATTCATTTGTGTATTCTACCTTCGGGAACTACTGAATGTTACAGCAACTTCATTATTGTTTTTGATATTTCCACCTTTGTTTTAAACATTAGCAGTCTTCTAATCCAGGCCACAGGAGCATTGTTGTCGGTTCGAATGTAGGCAATGCTATAACGAAAGCAGGAACATGTTATGCAGATAAGTTCGAGCCCCTTCATCCGATTTTATTCAGGATTCACATTATAGTATTAATATTTAATAGGGTCTACTAAGCTTAGAGTACTCTTCCGCTATTTATTATTAATTGGGATCTTGTTGATATTTATCTGTTGGATAGTCAACTCTGTGCAATCGTAACCAAGGAGACAAATAAACAAGGATGTATACTTTGGAATAGTTTAGTCAGACGCAACCCCAGTTTGAGAAATAAAAATTTACATTCATTTCATTCAATGGAGAAAGTGATAAATTGTGAGGATTTGTGGGTAACAGTTTCATTTTTATTAGTTAAATGATACAAAGCTAAGCTTGGATGAATCAATGTTGGTGGAATCGTGTACCATTTTATCTGAATCCTAATATTCCTTAATAAAAATGACATTTTCTTTCGTGGCGTTTTTCAAGGAACATTTTAAATTCCCAATAGTTGTTTTACCTCTGTCATAGTAGGCTTTACCATTAAAATACGTTATGGTCAGTTCAATAATAGTTTTTTTGTTTTTTGTTGCAATATCCTAGTTATTTGTTACTATTTATTAACAGAGGCTAGTCCTGCCTTTCAAATGCTGACTAGGTGTTCTCAACGATACATTATTACTCATTTTCTTCGATCTTCATTCCCTTGTTGAATGAGTAATTGTTGAACAGAATCTTCCCTTTGCGATTCTGCTTCTGGTTCAGGATTCCTCTAGTTCTTCTTCTAGCCTACCTGATGGAATATCTCAGCATTCATGTGCAGCCTCACCTGGAGCATCAACTTCATATCCACAGAGTTGGGAGCACCTGTACCACCCTGACAAATTATAGAGATAAAAGTAGCTGCTTTTGGTGGTTCTATATCAAACACCACTAGATGAAAATAACAGATCCTTATGCCATTGACAAGGATGGAATTCGCAAATTTATGTACCAAAATTGGCAGCTTTTAAAGTCACCAGAGCATCCACATAGAAGTTAAAAATTAAATTTCTAAAAAGCAAAAAAAGTGAAAAACGAAAGTTACGTTAATTGACGTTGTAAGATTTAAAAATATTTAACCTACTGGAAACCAAACTTTACTTTATATCTCAGTTTTTTTTAACTGTTCACAAAGAATCACAACAAATTTGGACTTGGAAATGCAAGCACATACTGAACAAAATACTGGTGTTTCAGTGGAGAAATATATTAAAATTAGGAAGATAATTCTAAAATTATCTTTACTTCTATTTGTAACGGGTGAGGGATTCATATTTTTGTTTTGCATTCTAGGGGTCTTGTTTGGGAATCCACTGTTAATTAGTTACTTTCTGTTTATTGAACATTGCATATGCATGTTTTCCATTTTGTTGTTGACATATATCTCGAGAAATAGTAATGGTAAGAATTCCTACCAAATTGATCTAAGTCAATATAGACGCTGGGATATAATAGGATATAATGATCCCCTTATTACTAAAAGATATCAATTTGCTGTTTTGTTAATCCTTTTCTCTATTTTAACGTGGTGTAGTACTATTGGTTACTTATTAGAAGACAAGCCAATTCTTGGAGAAGAAGCCACTATGTCTCCCTTTCTCTATGGTTCCCTCAATGCAGTAGTCGTATGGAACTTTAGAATGGTTATTCAACCAGAAGTTCATGGATATATACTTTCAAGGTTCCACTATGAACCACAAAACAGACCTTATATGTTTGATGATATGTTTGCCTGATTCTGACAAATAGATACAGTGCAATAAATGCTTTATGTAGTGTAAATGTGCGAGGATATATTAACATATATATTTAATTGAAAACTTGAATTACAATCTTATTCTATAGACGTATTATAATAGGTCCTAGTTGGACTTATTGGCCCTGTGTCACCCAATGTGCATAAAAAGAGACCCAAACCAGTTTGTGTCAAACAGAAATAAGTGAAGAAAGAGAGCAGAAGGAAATCCAGATCAAAAGTATTATCGCTTAGGCTTGGTACTTGCCTTAAATAGATAATCCATCCTAGTACAGTGAGTAGAAAACAACCAATTTTAATGGATATATGATGAGTACGAAGAACCTTATATAACCCCCTTTGCGGTGGTAGACCATTATAAGAATATTCATCATATTTCAGATCAAAATAAAACAGATATAAAAAACATATAAAATCTATGCCTAGAGTGAATGGAACTACAATCTTAGTGGAAGAAGTATCTGTAGCAAATAGTATAATAAGAAAGGAAAAGGGGCCATCAAACAGACATAAAAGAAGTATTATTGTTATTCTAAAGTGTGATATATCCATTATTTCATTGTCAGTCAAACTGTGGAAAGTAAGTGGATTGTCTTCCAGAGTATTGCTTGTCTGGGTAAAATTTTCATTCTGGCCGGCCTCAAAGTCCATATCTACGGAGCTAACTACTAATATTGGGACTTAGTCACTAATATTCAATGGTAGTTTGGATATTGACCAAAACTTTATGGGATAGTTTATAGTTATCATTGGAACCTCTTCAACGAATATCGATTGAAAAAAGAACTTAATCACGCGCGGCGAAATCGCCCACCTAACTTCTTTTCACTGATTATTTTCAGAAAGGCGTGGCGGCGCTCGGAAAGAAAAAGTTGGCAGCCGGCCACCACGCATCTTTTTCAAGAATGTGCGGCTGTACATACAAAATTTTCAAAGGTGTAATGGGTATTTCTTATTGCAACAAGCCCACTTTCTCAGTTATTTTCAACGAAAGCAACCATTCGTCAGTAAGTAAGAGAGTAAGTAAGGCTCCTCACCGGACCAATTAGGGGAATCTTTGATTATATTAGGCCACAAGTAATGCAAATAGGCTTTAGACAAATATTTGTTGCATAAATCGGAACAGATAGTTTATTAGTACCCATTTCTTGATTTCAGTTTAATCTTAGAAGTTTAAAGTTATAAATTAGTTTTTAATTTAAATAATAAACCAAGATATGTACTTCAGTAAATCCAATTAGTAAAGTATTCAATTAGTTACTTTTTTAAATATTGTGAAACAAACATTAGTTATCGTCATATTAGCAACTTCCAAATCTAACGAGATAGGAAAATGGTTAAACCACCGAGCCAGCCAAATCAACGCAGACAACAAAACCGTCCGAACTATCAAAACCATCAGAGCCAACAGAACGCCCAAAATACTCGGAATGACCAGAATGACCAGAATGACCAGAACCATCGGAACCAACAGGAAGAAAAGAGCAAGAGTGTTATAATAAAAATCATGGAAAGCGATACATTTCAATTTATTAAAACGGCAGTCGGCCCCTTTCCTACTACGGCCAACGTGATTATAGCATATGTAACATATAGGTTGACAGCTAAAAATCAGCCAGGCCCAAAAGCACAGTTGTGTGAAGTTATATGTGCTGACTTCACAGAACCAATCGGAAGTGAGCTTGTCAACTATACACTTTGCAATTTAGAATACACCAAAGAAGGAACAAACTGCACTAAATCCGCTGACCTCCCAATAGATGATAATTTTGTTGAAACCATGTTTTCAAAGTGGAATAGGAGCAGACATATTTCTATGGGTTGTTGGACCAGAACAGAAAAATCTGATCCACAAAATAGAATAGTTAAAACTTTTTTTTCCTCAACTGACAACGAAAGAATCAGTCATGCCGAGATGAATGACTACTGCGGTGGATCTGAAAATTGGGATACATTGGTTGCTATTTCAAGACTGTTATAAAAAGTCATTTTTATGATGCGAGGTAGTTTACTTTACCCTTATATTTTTTCTTTTATATGTTGTTTTTTTATTTTAATTACCTGAAATAATTGTAAGCTTATCTAAATATATTAATTAATTCAAATCATCTTAAAGCTTTTATACTTCTATTATACTTTATCTTCTTACGTTTAAGATTTTCAACACCCAAAGTGACACTATAATCCTAACTTTTTGTATTTGTGTTGACACTGATATTTTTATTCTTTTCATGTTATTCCTTCCCCTTTGCAGTATTGATATACACTTTGAAACGTTGAATCTATTATGTAAGTTATTACAGGATTTAAACTTCTACAGCAATCTATAATGCTACTTAAACTATTATTTACTCGAGCTATTAGTTGAAACTTCAGTCGAATCGAAAATCGTCAGCCTAGTTTTAATGAAACTTATATAAAGATCCTCAATGGAGGTAGTTGTTAAAAACGGAAATTAGCGGAATTATTAATAAGCATCTCACATTTAGTACTAAAGTCAATATGTACTAAATAAAATGTAGTACATATATATTAATGAAGTGTTGTATTGTTTGACATAAAATAGATAAATAATATCTATTAACACATTCTTATTTAATTTGTTTCATACTTATATTTCTGTTATATCTAATACTACAAGCCATTTTGATACAACGTCAGAAAGAAGCATTAGCGTAAATAGAAATCATAAAGTATAAATCTAACAATAGTTTCAATATTTGTATCATCAAGGTTCAATACTAACTCTGGTATTACTACTGAACCAGATTTGTATCATTTTCGGCTGCCTCCATAAAAATCAATGTTGAAAAAGACTCAAACCATAAACAGGTTGAAATAATTAAAAAAACACCTGTTAGACAATCATTCATCAGTGGGTTTCCTACAGCTAGTTTCTCAACTAATGTGATTTCCTCTACTGAATCATCTCCTGTCATCTCTCCTATTAAACCAATACAGAGAGAAGCCCCTTATGTGTCCTCCATTTCTTTGATCCCTTTGTCTAGAGCCACTCTCTCTCCTAAGGCAGCACATCATCCCCTTGCCTCTTTATCAAACAAAAGACATGGTTTTACCATGAATTTTTTGAGTGATTATAATAATACAAAAAGAGGCAAATTACACGGTTCACCATCACAAGTTATGCTTGAAAAATTAATCGGAGGATCTGGTAATCCATTAGATTTTATTGGTGTCGATTCTGGTTTGTATTCTATTTTGTATTGGAATAGATACTATAAAACGGAAGCACAGTGGTTATTGGACTTAAATTTTATTTAGGAACATGGCTTGTTCGCATATATTGTCACTTCCTTGAGAAAAGACAGAAAGGTTTTGACAGGTTTTGGTTTTTATTTAAAAGGATTTAACAAAACCATTATTGGCTGCTCCTATCTAAAATTCATTAATGATTAAGATATAAAAGGGGAGTATATGTCTTTATTAGAATATTTAAAGAAACACCAATATGACCCTTTTTTGTTTTTAGCTGATGGTGGGTTGCAAGTTAAAGCCCCTGCTCTTTGGAATGTAGCTGTCAATTATTATCCAAATATAATTGGAATGATGGTGAATTGGATTCCCTTAAATCTTATCTTTTGAAGGGTGACATAGGTTATTATCGTAACGCTCCTTGTCTTTCATTGTATGGTGATAGGTACAGTCTAGATAGTATTCTTCACTCAAGAACTATTTGAAAATGGATTTATCGCCCCGATAGAGACATGTCATCTCGTAATTCTTATAATGAGATTTTGAAATTGTCCCTATTAAGTTTGCTACCCCCACCTTCTTTATTATTTCAATTTCGTTTGGTTTGTACTGCAACCTTTTTGCACAGAAGACTGTGCAACAAAAGTACTAAAATTTACCTAGCGTCTACTGTTTTATACATTGGCTTCGTGTAATGCAAACAGTTGATGTTAAGGTTAAAGATAATCAGGCGGTACCATTATATATATGTCTAGTTCACATTATTCAGGTACTTTGAAGGTATTCCACAATAAAAATAATCTCTTGATTATTTAATTACATCATGGGTTATCCCTATGCAGACACATTACCAAAACCTATATACCAGCAAGACAGAAACATATCATCCCTTCTGTGCAGGACATACAACTTTACTGAACCCAACCCCCTAAATGAATAAAATAACCAAATATAAAGGCACCCTCTCACGTAGGGGCAATAAAGCCTAAACCTGCCTGTTCACATTACAAGTCCATGTCACTGTACAAGAATATCATGAAAGCAAATTAAATGAAGAACTATGCTTGTTTTGTTATGTCTTAGAAACCAATAACAAAAGTGACGCTGATCTGCAAAGAGAGATTCCCAAAGTTTTGCGATGAGCTTTCGCTTTTCATATAATTTCATTTTGTTCTATACTTTACACAACTTTTTCAAAAAGGTATTTGTCATGAAATACGGAAATACATTTTTTATT
>PPOL03000130.1:0-19194 GCA_003708905.3 Monosporozyma siamensis | reverse complement strand
GGAATTAGTTAACATCAAAAAATAGTATGTGGTAATAGCACACTGGCTGGGTGGGTGGGTGGCACCAATGTTTCCATTATTGGTGATTTTGCCAGTGGTAAATAATAGGTAGTAATTGTTTAGTCATCAACAGGAGAATACCAGTTCGAAGCAGCAGGCATCAAATATCCACAGGCTGACATTTGATAGCCCATAGCTCAATTGGGCCCCAAGCTGAGAACACCAATCATGTATGTAGGTATGTAGATGTGTGTATGGGCCTTTTTTCTCTGTTCTTCCTTCCAGGGTCCTCCTCTTCAGATCTCTTCGAGCAATACCGAAACATCGAAGAGATCGCAATTGGGCCCTGGAATTTGGACGCCGGGCCGGGAGCCTCCGGCGCTTGTCACTTCGTACGGCAGAGCTCAAATAGCCGTTTCCAGGCGGTAAGAGGGGTCGCAGGTGATTCCACACACCAGAGACAGTCGATTGCCGTTGCTCCCATGTTTATAGAGCCCCTCTTGCTTTATCTTTTGCATGCTGAAGGCTGCCCCACCAAAAGGATCTTGACAGGAACAAACAACAACTTTGAAATTGAAAAATGAAAATCCAAAATGAAAATCCATAAAAGCACAAATGACCACAGATCCCTAAATAATAAGGTGTAATTCTATCTTGTGAGAATATGGGAAGGCAGGTTGGTTCAGAAGCTAAGTAGGTTCGGCTTCTATTAAGTGGAGAGAGATGGTAAATGACCCAGAGCAGTTGTAAAAGTGGTTCAGTTGCGGTAGGTCTTGAAACAGGGTCAAGTACCAAAGATTATACGGTTTTAAACTGAACAATGCAAACAATAATAGCTAAGACATTTAAATTATGGGAGCCAAAATATGATTTGGCTTGCGTTTTTGTAGGGATTAGAACCGCATTATACTCTTTAACTAAATAAATAATTCTTATTCTTGAAATTTTACACTGATTGCTTTTTTAAAAGTCTTTTTCATGTATTAGTAGTAACCATTTTCTCTGTTTATAAAAACAAGTCACTCACCTTTTAAAGGTGCTAATTTGATAATTATCAATTGCCGTCTATAAAAAAATGTTAACCTTATAAAATAAATAAATAAAAGAGCCAAAGTGGACAGCTCCATAATAAATGTGACAGTTTTTCTCAACAATATAGTTGGAAGATCGGGGTTCCACAAAGAGGAAATTGGGAAGTTACATTGTGGGGTTCTTTCCCTCTTTTTTCCTTATTGCATTGGAATCCTACATTAATCCTTACACCACGCTTCCAAAACTGACATCCTCTCTTTTTTATTTCTATCTTTTTTTTTTTAGGGGACTGGACTCCGGAGTCTCGTGATTCTTGTGTTCTTTTCTTGGAATTCGGGATTTTTTCAGATTCTAGGGAGATTTGTGGAAGCCCGCAGTTTTACCCAATGTGGAACTATTAACTTAGAACTTGGAGTCCATTGAGGTAGAGAGAAGCAGTGAAAAGCTACTCTCCAATAGTTGATATGGAAGGCTTAAAGAAGAGTCGCTTGGCTATGAATCTGTTCAAAGAAAATTTGACAAAAGTCCGGACAAAGCTCTTTAATATGCTTCCAAGGTGTCGAGATTTCTCTATTCATCACTGTACAGTAAAATACAAAGGCCTCAGGAAATAATACAAGAAGGACTAATATTTCCCTGATCCTTTCTCAAGTAACTTGTAGCAATAAAGTTATTTTATTGAAAATTCAATCACTTGATAGACTCGCAACTTGACACAACTAACGTGGTTTTCCTATTGTTATTTGTTTTCTTGTTTTGCGCACTCTGTTATTTTCAGAACTTTCAACAAAAGTCACCTTAGTTTTTTTTTTTTTCATACGTATTCTTTATTTTTTGCAGTGGGCTCACCAAGAAGACACCAACTGTGGTCAGTCTGAGACAATTAATTTCTGGATTGTAAATTAGCCCATATTGGCAATCTGTCACAAGATACCAAAATCATGTAAAGTCAGAAGATCTGTTATATTACTGAAGGAAAGTTTTACACCGCTCATAAATATATGTAATTATACATATATATATATATATATATGCCTGTATTCCTCTATAGGTCTTGTAATTATTGCTCTTTCCTTATATTGCGTTCATTTCTTACTGTCACTTTCAAGACATCAAGCTTCTCAATTTTATTGAAAATGTCTTTATCCTCCAAATTAACTGTCCAAGACCTAGCCCTTGAAGGCAAGCGTGTCTTCATTAGAGTCGATTTCAACGTCCCATTAGATGGTAAGACCATTACCTCTAACCAAAGAATCGTTGCTGCTTTACCAACTATTAAGTACGTTTTAGAACATAATCCAAGATATGTCGTCTTAGCTTCTCATTTAGGTAGACCAAATGGTGAAAGAAATGAAAAATACTCTTTAGCTCCAGTTGCTGAAGAATTACAAAAATTATTAGGTAAGCCAGTCACTTTCTTAAACGACTGTGTCGGTCCAGAAGTTGACTCTGCTGTCAAGGCCTCTGCTCCAGGTTCTGTTATCTTATTAGAAAACTTAAGATACCACATTGAAGAAGAAGGTTCCAGAAAAGTTGATGGTCAAAAGGTTAAGGCTTCTAAGGAAGATGTTGAAAAGTTTAGACATCAATTATCCTCTTTAGCCGATGTCTATGTTAACGATGCCTTTGGTACCGCTCACAGAGCTCATTCTTCTATGGTTGGTTTTGATTTACCACAAAGAGCTGCTGGTTTCTTATTAACTAAGGAATTACAATACTTCGGTAAGGCTTTAGAAAACCCAGTTAGACCATTCTTAGCTATCTTAGGTGGTGCTAAGGTTGCTGATAAGATTCAATTAATTGACAACTTGTTAGACAAGGTTGACTCTATTATTATTGGTGGTGGTATGGCTTTCACTTTCAAGAAGGTCTTAGAAAACACTGAAATTGGTGATTCTATCTTTGATAAAGCTGGTGCTGAAATTGTTCCAAAATTAATTGAAAAGGCTAAAGCTAAAGGTGTTGAAGTTGTCTTACCAGTTGATTTCGTCATTGCCGATGCTTTCTCCGCTGATGCTAACACTAAGATTGTCACCGATAAGGAAGGTATTCCAGCAGGCTGGCAAGGTTTAGACAGTGGTCCAGAATCTAGAAAATTATTTGCTGCCACTGTCGCTAAGGCTAAGACCATCGTCTGGAACGGTCCACCAGGTGTTTTTGAATTTGCTAAATTCGCTGAAGGTACTAAGGCTTTATTAGATGAAGTTGTTAAATCTTCTGAATCTGGTAACACTGTTATCATTGGTGGTGGTGATACTGCTACTGTTGCTAAGAAATACGGTGTCACTGACAAGATTTCTCACGTTTCTACTGGTGGTGGTGCTTCTTTAGAATTATTGGAAGGTAAGGAATTACCAGGTGTTGCTTTCTTATCTGAAAAGAAATAAACTATTTTATAGATGTATAGAATCTTTGTTTTTATATAGTTTTTATTTCTATTTACATTAACGTACTATTTATTTACCAATAGTATGACGATTTATAATGAACAGAATTTTATTGATTATTTTTTTTGGGTTGTCATATTTTATATTCTCAAACTGGCATCATTTTTTTATGCTGTCCCATAAATTAAGTTGATAATTGCTTGCCATGACTTAGCCACATAAACGTAATTTCCATTTGTTTTTTTAACATCTAATTTTATAATCGAAGTATGATCACTAAGAAATTTTGATGTGGTAGATTGAGATATTCCAAGGACATCTTTGGTAATCTTATTAAATTTTTTCACATTCTCGTATGGATCTATTAATAAAATTCCATTAACATTGGGATTTAGGATTGAAAGAAGATCAGTTTCACTGTCCCCAATAAACCAACATTTGAGATCCTCTAGTTCTTTTATTTTTATTAACACAGATTTTTCCAAGCCATGAACCTTATCGGAACCAGTTAATATTTCATTAGTAAAAGAACCGTCATAGTCACCATCAACTATATTCAAATTGTTACACAAAATGTTATCCTTTTCGAGCTTTCCATGCTTTAAGACATTTTGGATAAATTCTACAGACCAATTGATCGATATGATATAGAAGAGATCATTCTCTGTATATATTCTTTCCATGAAATTTTCAAACCCATCTCGAAGTTCAATATTTCCATTCTTCAAACATTTTTGAACGTATTTTGGAATAAAATCTTTAGTACCATAAAAGTGTTTCTTTTCAGCCAATTCTTTAGTACTGTATAATTCAATTCTTCTCATATAATCTTGATACTTGAACTCGCCCTCGAGAAGAGATTTATAATTATGGTTGGAGATTGTCACCCCATTTAAACATTTCAACAGAGGTAACTGTCTTTGTGGTGCCTGCCCAATATACTTTTGCCAGCCTTCCAGATAATTCTCTGTAAAATAAGACCATTGAGGTTCTTGTTGAGGGTTCACAATGAATGGTAACTGTCCAAGAACAGAAATAGTATCATTTTTCGTTATTGTTTCATCAAAATCCGAAATAATAAGGTTAACCATCTCTTAGCAAAAAAAGTCAAAATAATCTTATTCTTTTATTTGTTACTTCTCAGCTTGTAATGACAATCTTTTAAAAGTTGATCACCACTTTAATTAAACAATAGGGATGAAGAATCTTTAATTTTGTCAAAAAAGAAAAATTTCCAAGTGACAAAAAGAAAAAAACTCGATGAGCTTTGAAGTTTTGATGTTTAATACCAACTTTTATATACAAATTTGAATTGATTTGTTAAGAAGAGTAAGAATAAAGACGTGGGGAATTATGTCAGAAGAACATGTACCAGCCTGGAAGAGAATCTTAAACAAGAAACAAGACACATCGGGTGCTTTCAACCCTGTGACAGAGGATCCATTAAACGTTACTACTCATTTAGCCACCGGTTCTTTGACAAGAAAGGAGAAGAAGCAGATTATAAATAAGTCGCAACTAAGTTCAACTGTTAAGAAGAATAAAGTTGGGAAGAAAACAAAGAATAGAAAAAAGGAAAAATTACCTAAGGAAGAAAGAGAACTTAGAAAGAATAAAGTATTGAAGGACCAATTAAGATACTTGATTGAATTTTATAGGTTTAAAAAGGAGAGAAAATTACCAGACGTGTTATATACTCTAGAGTCTGTTAAAGTAAACTATCCAGAAGAGTTAGAGAAAGAAGTTGATGAGTCCAAAGACGTGGTAGAAATTTGGAAGTTTTCGAAACAAAAGCAAAACTGGCTAATTAAACATTTTCTAAATTTAGATGAAGTTCCTTCACATTATGATGAATTAATTATATCTTATTTCCAAGATATACAGGGAAGATCCCGTATGGAATTATTGGATAAATGTCGTGGTATTTTACAAGAATGGAATTCGTATGCAAATGAACAAGAAGAAAAAGTTAAGGCGATTCTTGAAGAAAAGGCCCAGAATGAAGATGAATCTGAGGAAGCTTCAGGAGAAACAGCAGACAAGAAAGAAGAGTTACCAATGCCAAACAAAGAACGGGTCTTAAGATGTTATAAATTGGTCCAAGAAATGGTTAAACAAGATGAAAATGATGAGTTGGCATCTTTCGAATTGAAAAATTTTCAACTTAACTAACTGATCTCTTATGTAAAGTGTAGATTACCATACTATTCAGTGTATAGTATAAATTATATATAGAAGAAAAAAGTGTCACAATATTTTTTTAAGAAAAAATAATTACTTTATGCCAAATGAAAGCCAATATATCCTATACAAAATGATTTAAGAAACACTACGCATGAACACTTAAATTACCTTTTATATGGCAAAACAGAGATGTTTTACCTGAAGGACAGCACTGTCTTTATGGCAGTGATTCTTCTTACGTTTTGACACAATGCATCAATTAAAAACAGATGTTACAAGTACCTACTCTTCCTGGAAGAAATACAAAGCACTCTAACTGATGACTATTAATGTCGTAGGTATAAGTTTAAATCGAAAAATGGGGAAAAATTCACAACGGTATGAGGCGTCTAATATAGCTCCAGCCAACTATTAACTTGATTTACCTATCAGTTACCAAATTGCGTCACTACCCCCCAGTCAGTATATAAAATGCAATAGATTCACCTGTTAAACCTTATTGCTGTGTACATTAAATAATTATATATGATAAAAAGAATATGTAATGAAAAGATATCCACTAGAATGTGTCATATACATCTACTATGGTGAAGGTACACTATTAAAGGAACCCGGAACCTGCAACAACAATATAGAATGCTACAGCCGTGCAGTAAAAAGTGAAGAATAGAAAAAATAAATTGGACGAGTCCGGAATCGAACCGAAGACCTCTCCCATGCTAAGGGAGCGCGCTACCAACTACGCCACACGCCCATTATTGGATATTTTTTTTGAAAAATCTAAAGAAAAACAGATTACAAATATTTGATCAGGCCATAATCTTTAAAAATGGCTATAAGTTGATATTAAAGTGCCAAATGAAAATTTTACATAAACATAATATTAAAGAAGGTATATCTTAAAAGGTTGGTTAGGGTTACGATTAATTTTAATCTCTCTTTTGCTAGTAATGGAGATTCTTTTTCCTGGCCCAAATTTTAGCTTTTTAGAAAACTGCTCTCTACAGTTAAAAAAAAGGCTGCGGTACTTGGTCCTCTTGTTGCTCAAACTTATTCTCAAAATTACACTATGGATATGTATGAGATTCATGTGTTGAGATGGGGAAAGCTTGTACAAAAAAACAATTTTTGCCCAAAATAAAACCCTTCTCACCTGATTACAGTTTCTTTCAATACCAGGGTTCGAGTAATATAAAATAGAAAGGAAAAAAACCCAAAGAACTATCCAGGAATTGCTTTCCACAAAAGAATAATTCTGAACTTCCTGAAATAATATTTCACCCTCGGGAAGGCCAAATTTACTGTTGTACTTGGATAACATATTTTATTCTCTTTAAACTATTTAAACACCCCATCAAAAAGGAATGTTCTTTGTTATGTTATTTTAAAATTTATTATGGGTCTCTTATACTAAATAACTTCGTGCAATATGATATTTCTTTACAATTTCGCATCTTTTTTCAGTTCAAAAAGGTTGAAAATTCAAAGTTTTAGAGGACACTTGAATGGTTATTCACAAGTAAAGGAATAGGTTAACTCAAGAGTCAATATCCGCATCAACTAAGTCCATTATTAGACATTTGGATACTACGTTTTTCTTCAGCCAACTCTTTTTGTCTCTTTAGTTTTATTTTCTGAAGTGTAAAAACATTTAATAATCCAACTATAATTAGTTTAAACTTTTTTTTATTTACAATGACTCGTCAATCACAGTTCGTTGGGTTTGGTGTGCAGGTGGAATTAAAGGATGGTAAATTAATTCAAGGTAAAATAGGAAAAGCTACTTCAAAGGGGTTGACATTATATGATGTAAAATTTAGTGATGGTGGAACCTCTCAAGCATTTAAAGTTAGGTCATCAAGATTGAAAGATTTGAAAGTCCTTAGTGTCACTCAAAATGCCTATGGTAATACCAAATATAATCGTAACCATAATAATAATACAAATGCCACTAAGGAAACCAACACCAAGATGGTAAATAATGATAATACCAACAACAGTAACCATCATAGTAGAACTGCATCTAATATAAGTATTAACTCTGCTAATAATAGACAAAAGAGCCCCGGTAGAGCTAATAGTGGGGATGATTGGCAGAATGATGATGTTGAAAAGATAAAAGAACAAGATGATTTTGATTTTCAAGGAAATCTTAATATGTTTAATAAGAAAGATATTTTTGCTCAATTAAAACAACAAGATGAAATCGATCCATCTAAAAGATTGGTATCTCATAATAGGAAGAATAATAATGACGCTATTGAACATGAAAATATTGAAAGATTATCTTTATCTACATCTAAGAACTCCAAAAACAATAATAATAGTACTAATAATACTGCCAATTATGAAATTGATGAGATGGTTATTCCAGATGCCAAAAATGATTCTTGGAATCAAATTACACATAAGAATAATGACGAGGGGTATGAGGTATTTGAGGAGAGTGATGGTGATGATGATGACGATGATGACGAAGAATTTGAAGATGCAAATTATTTTCCTATTACAAAATCAATTAATATTACACATCTTTTACATTCTGCAGTTAATAGTAGTAATGAAGATATAAGTGGGAATAATAAAAGTAATAAGAATGCTAATGGGGAATTATTATCTAAATTAGAACAAATGATTATTGATCAAACTTCCAAAACTGCAAGATCTAATTCATTATCAAATTTTAATCCAACTTTAATTAATCCTAAGACTAAAAAACCAATACCAATGGTTACTCCAGTACAATTATTAGAAATGGAGAGACTTACAGAAGAAACTTTCCATATCTCTATGAATGATTGTATTGATAATAATTTTGCTTTGAATGCTTCTTATTACATTAAACAAAAATTAGGTGGTGAGTCTCGTTTGACTGTGGATAATTCTAATCCTGAACCATTAGTAGTTATATTAGCTTCTGATTCAAATAGATCAGGGAGTAAAGCTTTAACCTTAGCTAGATATTTATGTCAAAGTCAGCAAGTCCGTGTACTTATGGTATTTACCTGTTCAATGAAAGAAATTGAAGAGTATAATAAACCATTGAAGGCAAGTATCGATATATTTGTTAGATGTGGTGGTAAAGTTGTTAATGATATCAAACAACTAAAATCTGTCATTTCAACATTAAATAGTCCTATTGAGTTGATTGTGGATGCTATGCAAGGATTTGATTGTAATTTAATTGATTTTGAATCTAGTCAAAATAAGATTATAGATATGATTAATTGGTGTAATGAAACTATAGAACATAGTAATGTCAAGATATGTTCAATTGATATGCCATCAGGATATGATAGTGGCTCCGGATTACAAAATTTTGATGTTGCCATGCATAGAGTAAATTACATATTATGTTCTTATACATGGCCATTAATATCACTAGCCAATATGAAATCGATAATATCTCATAACAACCATAATAATGACGGTAACATTATTTTAATTGACTGTGGTATCCCCAAGAATGTGTATTTGGAAAGAAATTCCTTACGTAAATTCCATGGTGTGGATACTTTTGCAACTAATGGACATATAAGCGTGAGTTTTTGAACATATAATAGAACAAGGAATAAAAACGAAAACGAAAAAGAAAACACACACTTGGATGAATCCACCCACAACAGATGAATAACTATTCAAACTTAACTCTCTTCATTGTAACTATTTAATTATGATTTTACCATTTCTAATCGAAGAGATTTAAATTTTCACCATAAAAAAAATGGAAACCGCCTGTTTTCAATACACAAGAAGTCGCATACGTATTTATATCAATATTGTATATTTTATATAGAAGAACTACCAGAGTAAAGTCCTCTTACAATGTCTTCTTCAGGTCCCAGTGCGTATTTCGTTGGGCTTTTCAATAAAGCAACAGTTTCAAATTCGCGGACGGGAAATTTTAGCACAGGAAATTTTAGCAAGAAGGAAAGGAAAAAAAATAAAAATAAATTAAAATAAAGAAATGAAAGCGTCTTGCGGTGTTTTTTGTTTCTATTACCTGACACTTTTGATGGACATAGTAACATCCAAAACACAGACGGATTAAAGAGTTGATAAGCTGGTTCACAATTGTGTTTAGTACGTGAATCTGTGGTTTTATTCTTGGTTGTGTTACTATTGCTGCTAAGAATATTGGACTTTTTCGAGGGTCAATTTTAGCCTAGGTTTAAGAAAAAATAAACAAATAAGTATATTTGCTTCTGGGAAATAAATAGTGTTACTCTCTGCGTTAGAATAGCAAATATAGCTACATCAGAATACTTATATTATAAACTCACTGCGGTCTTTACTTTTTGGTCAAAGGAGTGGTGCAATTAGGGAAGGTATTACAAAAAAAATAATCCATAACTGGTTCTAGTACTACTTCATAGTTAAAAACAGATAAGCATATATTTAGGTCCAAGAATAACTTAAGTGGAAAGCAAAAACACAAAAAAAAATAGGATAGAAAATGGGTGCCTGTTGCAGTTGTTACAGAAATCCTTCTATTTCAGATAATAATGGGGGTGTAAATACAGATGGAACAACTGTTGGAGCTACTGGTGGAGCAGATGATACAAGTATCCTACCAATTGCTGAAAATGAAAGAGAGGCGGTCACTGCCCTTCTAGGTTATTTAGAAGATAAAGATAATTTAGATTTTTATTCAGGTGGTCCATTAAAGGCTTTAACTACATTAGTTTATTCAGATAATTTGAATTTACAAAGAAGTGCAGCTTTAGCATTTGCTGAAATTACAGAAAAATATGTTAGACAAGTATCTAGAGAAGTATTGGAACCTATATTAATCCTTTTACAAAGTGATGACTCTCAAATACAAGTTGCTGCATGTGCAGCTTTGGGTAATTTAGCTGTCAATAATGAAAATAAATTATTAATTGTAGAAATGGGTGGGTTGGAACCATTGATCACACAAATGTTAGGTGATAACGTTGAAGTACAATGTAATGCCGTCGGTTGTATCACGAATTTAGCTACAAGAGATGATAATAAATATAAGATTGCTACATCCGGTGCTTTAGTACCCTTGACCCAATTGGCTAAATCAAAACATATTAGAGTTCAAAGAAATGCTACTGGTGCCTTATTAAATATGACCCATTCTGAAGAAAATAGAAAAGAGTTGGTTAATGCTGGTGCTGTACCTGTTTTAGTATCATTGCTATCATCTACTGATCCAGATGTTCAGTATTATTGTACTACTGCACTTTCTAATATTGCTGTTGATGAAGCAAATAGAACTAAATTATCTCAGACTGAACCAAGATTAGTCTCTAAGTTGGTTAGTCTAATGGACTCTCCATCTTCAAGAGTTAAATGTCAAGCTACTTTAGCTTTAAGAAATCTAGCCTCAGATACATCATATCAATTAGAAATCGTTAGAGCCGGTGGATTACCTCATTTGGTCAAATTAATTAAGAGTGATTCTATTCCATTATTACTTGCCAGTGTGGCCTGTATTAGAAATATCTCTATTCACCCACTGAATGAAGGTTTGATTGTAGATGCTGGGTTTTTGAAACCATTGGTTAAATTATTAGAATATAAAGATTCTGAAGAAATTCAATGTCATGCTGTTTCCACTTTAAGAAATTTGGCTGCCTCTTCAGAAAAGAATCGTAAAGAATTTTTTGAAAGTGGTGCTATTGAAAAATGTAAAGAATTGGCAGTTAATTCTCCAATTAGTGTCCAAAGTGAAATTTCAGCTTGTTTTGCTATATTAGCTTTAGCAGATGTTTCTAAATTAGATCTTTTAAATGCTGACATTCTTGATGCTTTAATTCCAATGACTTTATCATCAAATCAAGAGGTTTCTGGTAATTCTGCCGCTGCTTTAGCCAACTTATGTTCCAGAATTAATAATTATCAAAAGATTATTCAATGTTGGAATGAACCAAATGATGGTATTCGTGGATTTTTATTAAGATTCTTACAAAGTGATTATGCTACTTTTGAACACATTGCTTTATGGACCATCTTACAACTTTTAGAAAGTCATAATGTTAAAATTTTAGATTTGATCAAACAAGATGATGAACTTATAGCAGGTATAAAGAAAATGTCTGTATTAACATCCAATAGATTAAAGAAATCTGGCTATGAGGTAAATGGTAATGAAGCACAAAAAAACAGAAATAGTGATATCAATGATAATACTGTTAATGGTACAGCTCAAAATAACGTAGAAGATGATATGGACAATTCAAGATCATCTGAATCTGGTGAAGATGCAAGTCTAGAGTTATACAATATCACTCAACAGATTTTAGAGTTTTTACATTAAAACAATAATAAACAATTGTATTATTATCAGAGATAGATATCATTAAAAAAACAAACAAACAAGAATTTAACCCTATTACAACAAAATCTCATCAACCAAAATTAGTGTATTTTATCAATTTTTCCTTTACCTTTCATAATGTCGACTAGTGTGAATTTATTTTAATCGACAGTGTCTCATCCAAAAAGAATCTTATTTGAATATATCGAATTTAGGTTCTGAAAATGACTACACAAGTGATACTAACACTGTATTCATAGTAATCAACAAATAAAATATACAAAGATAGGAGTAGATAGGACCGAACTTAATATTCTGGTACCAGATGCTCCCTCTTCTATTTTATACATTTGTGTACACATTTTTTTCTAATTTTAGTCTTCATTCCACTTTATATTTTTTATAGTCTATATAATATTAAATTTAATCAATAATAAAAATAACAATAATAATTTAAGGTTGGGGTGGGCATCCACTAAAGACCAATAACCTTTGTCATCAGAAAAAGAATTATTCATAAGAATATTAAATTGAAAACTTATAGTAATTTAGTTAATAACATTTATACATCATTTAATGCGACACAAGTAACACCCTTATGATGACCACCGTATTGTCTTACTATTTCTCTTGTTGAAAGATCCCATAGTCTAACATAATGATCTGATGATGCTGTTACCAAATATGCACTATCTGCACTAAATGCACAATCCCAAACCCATCTTTGGTGACCATCTAATGTGGATTCTAATTTAAAATTATCATCAGCAGACCATACCCTAGCAGTTTGATCCGCAGAACAAGTAGATA
Organism: Monosporozyma siamensis; assembly: GCA_003708905.3. Lineage (NCBI taxonomy): Eukaryota > Fungi > Ascomycota > Saccharomycetes > Saccharomycetales > Saccharomycetaceae > Monosporozyma > Monosporozyma siamensis. Next base: position 6,492 of record PPOL03000130.1, on the reverse strand, counting down.
AATGTTTAGCATCTGATGATAATAAAATTCTAGTGATATAATTGTTATGAGCTCTAAATTTAGTGACAGGTTTTAAATTTGATGCATCTGTATGATTTGGCATTTCCCAAACAAAACAATTCCCTTTATTATTTGCTGCAACTAACATTGATCCATCACTAGCAACAGATAGTGATTGTAAAGATATATCATCTTCTGGTGTCAATTGGTGTGTACATTGATTTTCTCCCAGATCCCAAATACGAATATTCCCATCTCTATCACATGATATTAATTCACCTTGATTTGGATGTATAACTACTTCATTTACTGGCGCATTATGTTTATAATTTCTTGGTACAGAGGGAGATCTAACATCCCAAACTTTAATAGTTCCATCTTCACTTGACGTAACCATCCATTTATTATTTTGTTGAAATGATAATGATGTTATATTACCCTTATGACCTTCAAATGATGCCACTGGATTTGGATTCGTGGTTCTAATATCATACAACCTAACATTTTGATGTCCAGCAGCAGCCAATAATTTTTTATCATTTGTAATCTCTAATCTATTAACCTGAGAGTCAGAATGTTGAATAGTTCTGGAGCAAACACCAGTTAATGCTTCCCAAAATCTGATGGTGTGATCATAACCAGCTGAAACTAAAATAACAGACATATTATATTATAATAATCACTTTAGTGTACAAATTGCCCAAGTGTAACGAACGAGAGATGGTGTTTTTGGAGTTGATTTGTTCCAATGGTCTTTGGAATTGCCAATATTTTCCAATATTCAAAATGAGTTAAATTGCTTTCTTTTTTTGTTAATCCTCTGTCCGAGTCCTGGACCAAACTGGGGGTGTTAGTAACCACTGGCAACCGGACAACCAAAACCTTTTCGGAATTCTTTATTCCGCCTGCAATTTCCGCCTTCGGATCCAAGAAAACCGTCCAGAACCTTCTAGAAATCACGAGTTCAATGAAAAAAAAAAAAAATAAGGACGATTTTGACGTGAAAGCAAAGATCAACTTGGAAATTTGTATTTAAGTTGAACGTTTTAAAAAGTTTAGCCTTTCCTCGAAAGGAATTCCAACTTATATAAATATTATTTATATATATATATATATATACTTCATCAATTATATTGTCTTGAGAGTTTTGTTTTAAGAATTTTACTTCTTATTTAATTTTAAAATCTAAGCTCAATCAAGTAACTTTTCATACATTATATCAATTGTTTTATTAGTTTAAAAGTTGCCGAGACTAGTCTGTACAAACATTTGTTATATTTAAATATCACTTTTTTATCAGACTTTTTTTTTCCTTCCACATATTCACAAATATTCATTACAATAGTTAATTAATTAAAAAAGAATGGTTAAAGAGACTAAACTTTATGATTTATTAGGTGTTTCACCATCTGCTAATGAACAAGAACTTAAAAAAGGTTATAGAAAGGCCGCATTAAAATATCATCCAGATAAGCCAACTGGTGATACTGAAAAATTTAAAGAAATTTCAGAAGCTTTTGAAATCTTAAGTGATCCAAATAAGAGAGAAGTATATGACCAATATGGGTTAGAAGCTGCCAGACAAGGTGGTCCAATGTTTGGTGGTGCTGGTGGACCTGGGGGTGCTGGTGGTTTTGGGGGTGCTCATAATTTCTCAAATGAAGATGCCTTTAATATCTTTTCACAATTCTTTGGTGGTAGTTCACCATTTGGTGGTGCTGGTGATGATGGTACTTTTTCATTCCAAAGTTTTGGTGGTGGTGCCCCAGGTGGAGGTTATAGCTCATTTGGTGGTATGCCAGGTGGTATGGGTGGTATGCCGGGTGGTATGGGTGGTATGCCTGGAGGTATGGGTGGCATGGGTGGTATGCCTGGTGGATTTAGATCTGCCTCTCCACAAACTCCAGAAGAAACTGTTCAAGTTAATTTACCTGTCTCTTTAGAAGATTTATTCATCGGTAAAAAGAAATCTTTTAAGATTGGTGTCAAAAATCAAAGAGGTCTTCAAGAAAAGGAACAAATTGATATTCAATTAAAACCAGGTTGGAAAGCTGGTACTAAAATCACTTATAAAAACCATGGTGACTATAATCCACGTACTGGTGGGAGAAAGACTTTACAATTCGTTATTCAAGAAAAACCACATCCATTTTTCACAAGAAATGGTGACGATTTAGAACATGTCTTACCATTAACTTTTAAAGAATCTTTATTAGGGTTTTCTAAGACTATACAGACCATTGATGGTAAAACTTTACCACTTTCAAGAAGTTCTCCTGTTCAACCTACTGAAACATCAAGATACCCAGGTCAAGGTATGCCACTACCTAAGAATCCATCACAAAGAGGTGATTTGGTCATCCGTTATAAGATTGATTATCCAATCTCCTTGAGTGACGTTCAAAAGAATGTCATTGCTCAAAATTTTTAAATAAATTAAAAACATTCTTAATATTAACAATTTTATTTCCCCCATTAGACAGACCTCTTCACATTTTACCCATTTTTACCTCATGCATATATATTATATACATATATTAACCTATATAAACTATATTACTAATTTAACAATCAATTTACATTCATAAGAATTATGATTAACTATCTTTTCATCCCAATCATAATTTTGATTTTCTTAGATAGGATTGCTGTAAACTTTTTATATTCTTATCAAGTCTTTTTTTGACGGCATCAATAAATTCTTCTGTTGTCACATACGCTTTCCTATCAGTTCTTTTTAATAAGAGTGCCAGATCTTTTGTCATTATATCATCGACCTGTACAGTGTCAATTGTGCATTTTTCTAATAATTCTCCAAACTTTATAACAGCAGGAGTTAAATCTAATTTTCCTCTATGAATTATACCTCTTGACCAGGCAAAAATTGATGCAATTGAATTTGTTGAAGTCTCTCTGCCTTTTTGATGTTGTCTAAAATGTCTTGTGATTGTCCCATGTGCAGCTTCGCTTTCAAATATTTTACCATTTGGAGTTATCAATGCTGAAGTCATCAAACCAAGTGAACCAAAACCCTGTGCAACAATATCTGATTGAACATCTCCATCATAATTTTTCAATGCCAAAATGAATCCACCTTTTGATTTCACCATTTGTGCAACCATATCATCAATCAACCGATGTTCATATTTTAATCCAATTGCTTCAAATTTTTCTTCATATCTTTCTTCGTATATTTTCTGGAATATATCCTTAAAATAACCATCATAATTTTTTAAGATTGTATTTTTTGTAGCGAAGTATAGAGGTAACTTACGTTTAAGGGCCAGTTCAAATGAGGCTTTCGCAAAATCTTCAATTGACTCTGTAGTATTATACATAATCATTGCAACACCACCTCTTTTTGGGTAATTGAAAACCATTCTTTGAAAAGATTCTTCCTTATCATTCTGAAAATCTATCTTAAGACAGCCTTCATCTAGAATTTTTAAATCGAGGGCACTATATTGATCTCCAAATGCATGTCTACCAACAATAATTGGTTGTTCCCAATGTTTTATCAGTCTAGGTATCTTGGGTATTACAATTGGTTCTCTAAACACAGTCCCTTTCAAGACATTGCGAATTGTACCGTTTGGAGACTTCCACATCTTTTTCAAATGAAATTCTTTCATTCTAGCTTCATCTGGTGTTATTGTAGCACATTTTATAGCTACTTGATATTTTAGTGTTGCATTAGCTGCGTCAACCGTAACTTTGTCACACGTCCTATCTCTATTTTGAATTGATAAATCATAGTATTTTATGTCAATATTCAAATACGGTAAGATTAATTTCTTCTTAATCAAATGCCACATAATTCTAGCTTGTTCATCACCGTCCATCTCTACAACTGGATTCTTCACATTAATTTTTGACAGTGTTACATTCATTTTTCTTTAACTTATTTTAAGGATTGGTCCTTTTTTTGCCGTTGTATTACAAAAGAACGGACTATTAAGTATCAATTCTATATTTTCTAAAACAACTAAGAAGATAGATTAAAAACACAAACACAAAGATGTTTAGACTTGTATAGGTTTGTTGCATCTAGCTATCTATTCCTTATACATCTCGAAAAAAGCAGTTTCTCTATTGTGATGATGTCTTTTTTTTTCAAAAGGTTCCATTCGAAAAATTCCGAGAATCGAAGAGTCAAAAATCGAACTTTATTGACAAAAGGTTTTGAAAAGGAAAATGACTTCTGGCCATCAAATTATTTGTTAATTTCGAAATAAAGTGGTTGCATATCCAAACCTACTTGATAAATCTTGGACTTAAGTTACCAGCCTCATATTAGCCGCTAATTGTAAGCTGCCATCAAGTGAATGCTATGGATAACAGAAAATGTTATTGGTAGTAGAACCCTCGTAGGAAAGGTATTGTAAAATTTGGTCTAGCATTATAGAAATGATAAAATAACGCCCTTTAGTTAAACAGAAAATAGCGTCAAACAAGGAAACCTGCCAAAAAGAATACATCTTTTTTTTACGCACCCCGATGTTATCTCTACTCTACCGCTTATAAGTCTGGTGCAATCGCTAGTGCGGTTAATAAATTGAGAGGCTTTTGTAGCTTGACAATTATAGCGTTTTCATGTGACGGTATTTTCAGTATAGCATGACTCTATAGTACCCTGTGCCCTATCTTCTATCATAGGGACTTATTCCTATCTTTTTTGAAGTCAGAAGAATTCTGGCTGCTAAATATAGTAAACAATGGATATTAGTTTAGGTGTGGACCTCTAATTTCATAATAGTCATAATGTCACTCGTAATTTATCATTCACTTTAAGAGTAAGATAAAATTTGAATGGTGGTCTCAGCAACATAGCTAACGCTCCTAAAATATTATATTACAACCGGGAATGTGTTATCTTTCTTTATTTGTACGCAATACCCTTATTCATTTAATCTACTATAAAAAAGAATTAGCAACGTTGGCACAGAAACATGAGTTTTTAGATAGAGGTGATATTTTGTCTTATTAACGTGTTAAAAAATAGCATAAGTTATCAAATCTGTGTTTTTTGACCAACACTAGGATATAATTCAACTGAGTGCATTCAGTTGACGGTGTATGAATATTCGCTGATCTAAAAATTTTTTCCTACTAATAAGTGCTATCTCAATTGCTTCTATATTCTTTTGTTTTAGTTAAGATAGTAGTGAAGTTTTACAAATTCTCCTTCGAGTGAGTTTTGGTACAGCCGTGTTCATTAATATCCCCTCATATATATAAAAAAAAAAGCCAAGATATGGTCAAATATGACTTTTTGCCAACTGTTATTATTGGGTTCATATTAAAATCCAAAAGCCAATATCTTACTCTACAACTGACTAACACAGCAAAAAAACAAAACAAAGCAACCCTTTTTTTTTTCTTTTTTTCTTTAATATTATCTTTAAGCTTCATGAGCTTTGAAAATATTTGACTTTTGTCTGCTCATTCGAGCCCCTCCATTGACTATTCATCCAACAAGTCAACTAGAAGAATAAAAGCCTTAATTGATGGTAGTCCTGTTTCACTTGGGAAATTACAACTTGTTTCTTTGTATCAACCCATCGACCCTAAGTACCAAAGCAATCAATCAATAATCACTGAGATTGTCTAGTGTGCACCGTTATGATAAATCGTACGGTAATAATAAAAGTGATTATGGAAACTCCGAATGAAATTTCATTTTTAGATTTTCATTTTGGATTTTCATTTTGGATTTTCATTTTGGATTTTCATTTTTCAATTTCAAAGTTGTTGTTTGTTCCTGTCAAGATCCTTTTGGTGGGGCAGCCTTCAGCATGCAAAAGATAAAGCAAGAGGGGCTCTATAAACATGGGAGCAACGGCAATCGACTGTCTCTGGTGTGTGGAATCACCTGCGACCCCTCTTACCGCCTGGAAACGGCTATTTGAGCTCTGCCGTACGAAGTGACAAGCGCCGGAGGCTCCCGGCCCGGCGTCCAAATTCCAGGGCCCAATTGCGATCTCTTCGATGTTTCGGTATTGCTCGAAGAGATCTGAAGAGGAGGACCCTGGAAGGAAGAACAGAGAAAAAAGGCCCATACACACATCTACATACCTACATACATGATTGGTGTTCTCAGCTTGGGGCCCAATTGAGCTATGGGCTATCAAATGTCAGCCTGTGGATATTTGATGCCTGCTGCTTCGAACTGGTATTCTCCTGTTGATGACTAAACAATTACTACCTATTATTTACCACTGGCAAAATCACCAATAATGGAAACATTGGTGCCACCCACCCACCCAGCCAGTGTGCTATTACCACATACTATTTTTTGATGTTAACTAATTCCTCCTATACCACCATACTACCGCCGTAATACCACTAATACCACTACCAACACCACCATATAATACCACCACACTATCAGCTAAATATACTACCATACTACCAGCTAAATATACCACGATACTACCAGCTAAATATACCACGATACTACCAGCTAAATATACCACCATACCACCATACCAC
>PPOL03000129.1:0-19341 GCA_003708905.3 Monosporozyma siamensis | reverse complement strand
AAAAAAAAAAAAAATGGGGGGGGGGGTGTGCTTAATTTAAGCACCCCCAGGCCTAGTGGTGGGGTCACCTGTCCCAAGGGGAAATGCCGGTGGAGCAGCCAGATCTGGCCAAGAACTGCAGAGGTTTGACTGGAAGTAGGGGGGAGGGTTGGAGTTGGTTGCTACCGTTGGGGTTGTGGGGACAGGTTGGGGCAGGGTTGGATGGGAAAAATTGGTTGGTTTGTTCCCAGATAAGTGTTGTACGTTCGTTTTAAATGGGGTTTGTATACTCTCAACATAGTGCCGGCTTGTATCTCCTGTAATTCTTGTAAAGGGCTTGGCGTGAAATATACGGGAATTGAGGGCCATTGTCTCTTTTAACACCCACAGAATTGCACTAAAAGAGAAGTTTGCATTGTTTGTCCCACTTTCTTCTATTGCCTGATTCTTTTTTCTCGTTAACAGTTTTTTACCTAATTGGGGAATTGGTTTCCCAAAGGGGAAACAGCCCACAACTTCCCCTTTGGGCAAAGGACCCAATTTGGCACTTTCTTTGCCCTTTTGGGACATTGCTGCCAGTTTTGACAGTGATACTTATTCCAAAAACGAATTCGATATGCCTCCTTTTTGGGTGGCATTCACGTTTCTTTTTATTTCCTCTTTTTCTAAAGGGAAGAATCTTTCTTTGAAAATCACAGTATCTTGTAAGTTGAAATAACCTACGGATGTTTACAGTGGCTTTTACCTATCTAAGTAATATAGAATATAGGGAGCATGGTTTGCATACAGTAGCTGATTAGTATACATTCACTACTGACACTAGCATTTGATCTAACTCCTAGAAAGTTGGTAATGTTATTTTTATTTAAACCTGAAAGAGGTTCTTGATTAAATCAAACGATGTACAGTTGTTGATGAGGGGTGGGGATCTAAAATAAAGGCAATTTAAGTTTTCCATTTTGCAATAGTTGGTTTGTCATAACTCTTCTTACCCTTTTGTATAGTTTTAAACAGAAATGCCCATCTTATGTCTGCTAACATGCCTTATCCTTTCCTGTTTATTTCTTACAACCACTTGTAAATACATTATGGCAGTAGTGTTATTGCAACTCTTACTGTATCTGGATCTTCTAATACTGCGGTGTCTGGGTGTTTGTGTTTCTTCACTTTTTAAAGAAGAAAAAAAAATAAAATTTTGCGATGAGCTTCAAAGAATGATGAAAATAATACAGTTCTCGAAGACTTTTATTAAAAAGGATACTAAGACAATCCTATCACACAACTGTTAAATTTTTACGACATGGGGTTAGCTGCTACTAGAACAAAACAAAGGTTTGGGTTGGATCCAAGAAATACTGCATGGAGTAATGATACTTCTAGATTTGGTCATCAACAATTAGAAAAATTTGGTTGGAAACCAGGTATGGGTTTGGGGATGAAACCATTACATTCACATACATCACATATTAAAGTTCATATTAAAGATGATAATGTTGGTCTTGGTGCTAAAATTAAACGTCAAGAAAGAAAAGATGAATTTGATAATGGTGAATGTGCTGGATTAGATGTATTTCAAAGAATTTTGGGTAGATTAAATGGTAAAGAAAGGGAAATTAATGATGAATTAGAAACACAAAGAAAGGAAAAAATACTTAATGGTAAATGGGGGGTTCATTTCGTTAAGGGAGAAGTTTTATCAAGTACTTGGGATCCAAAGACTAAAAAATTGAAAAGTTATGCTAACATGGAAAGAAAGAGAAGTAGAAGTGATGATGAGGACGAAAGTGATAGTGACAGTAGTGTTGATGAAATAAAACCAAAAAAGAAGAAATCAAAGAAGGATAAAAAGGATAAGAAAAGTAAAAAGAATGAGAAAATAGCGAAGAAAGAAAAGAAAGAGAAGAAGCATAAAAAAGATAAAAAGGACAAGAAGGATAAGAAACACAAGAAAGAAAAGAAGCACAAAAAAGAGATAAAGGTTGCTAAATTAGAGTCAACAAAAACTACTACACATGCAGTAACAACAAGATTATCAGTACGTTCTAGATGGATTAAACAAAAGAGAGCGGCTACAATGGATGCTAAAGCATTGAATGAAATTTTTATGGTTACTGAAAATTAATAATATTATGTAACATATTTTATAGATTATTCACTAAATTTCCAAAACTCAATTTTAACAGTATTCAACTCTTATTTTCGATATCTTCATGTATAGATAAAAGTACATTGAAACATTAAAATATTTTAATAACCTACCCAGATACATAAACTAAATATACATATAGAAGAAAAAATTCGATATGAATACCGGTAGATAATTGTACATATGTAAATATCGATTTTCTCTTATATAATTTGTGTGTGTTTTCATAATATTATTTATAAAATGGAGTACTTTGAATGTGCATAAATTTGAAGGATAAACTTGTTCAAAGATTACACTAAAGCAATACCAACACCGGCAACAACAGATAAAGTCACAATAGAGGATAAAATGACTTCAGCGAAGTTAACTCTACGGGCAGATCTTGGAGCAGCAGAACTCTTAGCACTACTGGTACTAGAAGAAGAAGAGGAAGTACCAGAAGAGGTGGAACCAGAAGCAGATGAGTCAGAGGCAGAAGCAGAAGCAGATTCAGAAGCGGAAGCAGAAGAGTTGGAATCAGAATCAGAATCAGCAGCTTCGGTGGCAGAAGCAGCGTTAGAACCAGTGAAAGTGTAAGAAGCAGAAGCAGTACCAGTACCCATAGAACCAATTTGTCTTAAAGCAGTCTTACAAGAAGCTTCAGTGGTAGCCTTCTTTAAAGTAGCAGAACCAGAGAAATCACAATCAGATTTGGCAGAACCATTTTCTTCGTAGTATAAGTTTAAGACGAAATCTAATTGTTCTTTAGAAGAACAGAAAGAGTAAGCACCGTAGTCACCAGTGGTACCATTAGCAGTAATACCGGAACAATCAATTTCACCACAAACATAGTTGAATAAATCTTCATAATCACTGGAATCAACATCATCAGAGACACGACAAGCAGTAGCAGCATCCATACAAGAACATAATGATTCATCTGGAGTAGGTGGTAATGCAGTAGCAGCCTTCCAGTTAGCACCGGTAGCTGGACAAGATAAAGAGGTAGAAGTGGCGGAGTAAGAGGCAGTGTTAGCGGAAGTGGGGGTAATACTGTTAATTTCACTGGAATAGTTGTTGAAATCAGATAAAGTCTTGACAGTATCATCATCTTCGATAGAGACTAAACCATAGTTGTTAGTTTCTTCGTAATACATGTAAACAATACCACCGGACCAAACATCAGTCATATCAGAACCGAATAAAGCTTGAACTTCAGTGAATAATCTTGGAGTAACTTCATTACAACCGTATTCAGAGAAGAAGACTGGAATAGTTAAGTTCTTAAATTCAGCAGTTCTATCTTCGTAACCAGAGGACTTGAAAGTAGACTTACCACACCATTCGTACATGTTAATACCGTAGAAATCAGCCTTAACATCAGAATCACCACAAGCGAAATAATCGGCCATTTTAACTCTAGTATCTTCATCATCATTAGAAGAGTAACCAACTGGAATAGTTCTATAGTCTTGATCTTTAATATATTGTTTTGTGTCTCTAATGGCAGCCTTAACGAAAGCGGAAGCACCAGTGTTGGTCTTATCGTTAGTGACTTCATTACCGGCGAAGAAACCAAGAACGTTAGTGTAATTAGAGAACATATCAACGACAGACTTATAACGATCGAATAAATCTAAAGTCCAAGTTGGATCACTTCTGTCAATAGATTCCTTTGGAGATGATAAATCGGCAATAACATAAATACCGGCATCATTTAAAGCAGTCATACATTCACTATGGTCTAAAGAGGTATTAACTGCATAGATACGAACAACATTAGTGTTTAGTTTTTGTAAGTATGGAATATCTCTTTTACAAGCGGAAGCATCAGCTAATGGATCGTTAATAGTGGCACCACCAGTGACGTTAGCAGTATCGGATTGATAAGCAACACCTCTTATATAAAATTGAGAACCGTTATTAGAATAGAAAAATTTGTTACCAACAATTTCAATTTCTGGTAAATCATCAGCAGCCACGGTGACGGCATTAGCTACTAAAGTAGCAGCAGCAGCAGTTAAGAAGGATTTTAGTTGCATCTTCTTTTTCTACTTATTTATGAAAAAACGAGTGTGTATTATGTTTGAACTTTTCCAGTTTAAAAACTAAATCAAAATAAATAGTCCAATAACTTGTGAATACAAAAAGCAAGTGGGGTTATAAATAATTTAAAATTTAATCCTGTTTGTTTATATATATATAAGTTTATAACTTTGTTGGAGAAAGAGCGAGGGAAAAAAGAAACCAATTAAGTCTTTAAAGATCGAAAGTTTTTCATTCCATTTGCAATTGTTTACAACGCAGAAGTTGTTGTCGGTGTCCTTTGTTTTAAAAAAGCAAGAACAATAGAAAACCCGCTCGAGAAACGAAATCTGGACCTGCCCCACGCGGTATTTCCCTTTTGGGACAGGCGCGTCGCGTGGGAATTGCAATAAAAAAAGAAATGGCTGGGCTGATGACCTATTTTTGTCGCTTTGGAGTTTTGGGATGACGCGAAAATTTTACCCATACCAACCGAGGGTAAAAAACGCGTGTATCCAGGGTTGTGGTGAAAACTACAGACTCTTAAAGAATTGTATTATTGAACGATAGTAAGGTTATCCGGGAAACAACAGGTCTTGGTAAATGTTGTTGGAGCTTTTGCAGAAAATTTAGATAGGGTGCCCAAAATATTTAATTTTCCCTTTGCTTATTTTACCTCAAATGGATAAATTAACTGGTATCGAAGTCCCTGGCGCTTCGCCTCTTTTTGCCCGCCAAAAGTTTTTCCAGACGTTAGAATCCAGTTACCCATTATGGAAATCTTATTACTGTTACTATTATTAATCTTTGCCTTTACCTTTGACGTAAAGACGTTACTCAAACTCCACAACAACAATAGGAATGGCTTGTAATCTTGTTCATTTAAGGCAGTTATGATCTCTCACTGCCCTTTTTTATAACTTGATTTGACACGAAAAGAAAAAGGTGCCTCTTTCTTGCCCAGAAATACAAGAACCACATATACCCAATTTAAGTAAAAATGGGAAAACTCCATTTTACCAAGCCACTCTACGTTAAATTGTACCTTTTATTTTTAAAGTGACAGAGGCATATTTTCGTTTGACTTTCGTATTCTTACTTCTTTTAAGGAAATATGGCAATGCATAAGGATTTTTCAATCATTAAAATATTTTGTAAATTACGTAAATACCGTATATCAATATCTACCAGAATTGAAAGTGAAAATACAAGGTTGCTAGTTGAATATGTATGTTTCTAAAATAATTAGAAAATGTTGTTTATTGTAAAACTTTAAAATATGTGTTTGTAGTTAGAACAATTTGAAAGATATAAAGGTTAGTCCCTTTTTTTTCTTACACTAAATGGTCAGTTTGCAGGGAAGAAACCTAAACTGAAGTAGTAATCGCTTGGACAAGATTAAAGGGTTTGATTACAACAACTATTCTTAATAAATAGTGATAATTTTCAAGTGTCACAGAATTTTGAACTTCGGACTTATCCGACGACAACATTTCATAAAACTTTACACACTTCTTCATACTTTCTCTAACCTATAGAGGGGAGAGTATACCTTTCATTATTACTTACACGTTATATGTAGTTCTAGTTAATAGAATTAATCAATTTACCATTGCTTTTTTTGTATGCCCTTTTCTTATCTTCAATTTTTTAATATCTTAAACATGTTCAAGAATTTATAAAAAGTCCCAAATCATTCCCTGTCCCCTCCAACTTTCGAGCTCTTACCTACAATAACCACAACAGACATATTAGGAATGGAGGAGAAAATAAAGGAGAATTTACAGGCAACAAATTTTTTAAACTCTGATTCCTTTCAACAAGTTGGTACAAAGGTTAGCAAGGTTTTAGTTGCCTCTATTAAATATCCTATCGATTTTTTTATGACACCCCAAATGTTGCACCTATGAAACTAATAATTGCGTGTTCAACTATATGTTAACTTTTCCTTGGAATTCCTATTTACTTACTTAGTGGTCTCGATGATTTTATCCCAGGTCGTCTTGTATACATGACTATTTTGCAGATCATTAACGGAATAAGTTTACTCAAAATTGCTAATACTATCGGTATATTCTATGGTGAAAGAGAAATTAATGAGGAGGAAGAAAGAGCTCCCAAGACGAGAGTGTATTATATTATCCATTCCTGTTTAAAGGTGTTAGGTTTCAATATTATGTTGATTTGTTTTATTTGTGCCTTTTATGGGCCATATCCCTTCGACATGCTTGCTCCAGTTACAATAAAAGAAGATCACTTAAACCTTTACAAGTTTTGTCTGACTGCATTTATTAAACTTTTGGAACGTATTTGCTTGTTGTTATATCACTTTAAAAATAATTAAGATGTCACTCTCTAAGCAATCAGAATATTATCATTTTTTGAATGATGAAAGGGAATTGAATCTTATAGTTAGTAATCCAATAGAAAAGGAGTTAGAAGTTTAAAGGTAACTTTGTTTGGTACAATTTTGTGATATACCATGTGGTTCTTTTTTCAAACTGAACAACCCAAAGGGATATATTTTGTACTGTCAATAAATTATAGATGTGGGAGTGCCATAAAAGAATATAAGAAGTGAATAAAAAACAATAAGTTCTAAATAAAGGATATAATTACTAAATAAAGAATATAAGCAAAAAGAAAGAATAAAAGTACTAAATAAAGAATACGTAGTATACATAATCGAGTTGAGAGTGGAAAACGAAACTACTAATTTAATGGCAGAGCAACAGAAAAAGAATGAAATTATACCAAACCACTTTATTACCAATCACATCAAATTCCTAATTAACCGATCTGAGCTTTCCAAAATTTATAAGAACCTATTTCATTATAAACAGTGATCCAAAGCCCCGTAATTAAAATAATACTTAGGAAGATACTGGCCAAAACAGGTTTCCATCCACACCGTGGAATAAGAAACACCCAGAAGAAATAGAAGAAGGGCCAAACACAAGTTTGTGCATAGTAGCTACTTTCGGTAGGTATTTCTGTTAAAATAAGTTACAACAATATTATGTAAAAGAAATACAAAAATAAAATAATCAATTTAATAAAAATAGTGGTCTTTTTATGAAGTTTTTCGAAGTAATATGAAACTTCAGCATCTGAAGAATATGAATAGTAAGCGTATACTTGATCTGGTAAAGCTTTAGAAGAAAGTAGATATTTTCAAAAATGCCTCCAAAATAAATATTTTTAAAGAATAAATACGTAAAAGTTCATACAAAATTATAAACATTTTCTTCTATTCGTCTCGTTATTGATTTCAAGATAGTATTTGCCTAGCAAACAAACCATCCAAATTCTATTTACTTGGTGGAACTGGGCATTACAAGAAAATAAGACTGTATGCCACATAAGTGATATAGTCTCATCATATGAATAAATCATAACAATCAAAGTACCAACCTATTCATTCAAACAACTTGACACATACTTGTATATCCTTGTATATTACTCATATAGTAATGTGTCCACTAAAGAAAGCATGTATCGAAAGGGAAAATGTGTCAACGCTATGACACATAATTTAGTCTTCCCTTAGCGTTCCCACTAAAGTTTCTAAAAACATACCTTGCAAAATGAGTCTTCCGCGGAATTGGGCAGCCTTACAGACGGAGAATATTGAAAAATGTTCCACGGAGTTACCGTTCCGCGGCGGAAATCTTCGTTTTAGTAGGTATTTTGGGCCGCGGAATCCGTTGGAATCTCCGCTCTTTTGTTTTTTCTTTGTTTTATTTTTTTTTTTAGAGTGGGCATCTCTTTTTGTGACAAGATTTATTTAGAATTTGACTCTTAAAGATCTTTATGTGGGCTTTGAATAACAAATCGACAACATATATATACAACTGCATCACTTCAAGATAGTCTTGAAACACTGTCTTTATTTGATAGAGTTCATATTCATACATATTCTCATTTTTGCTTCTAAGGGTGTTTTCAAAAGAACATCTACTATCATAGTGGTTATCCCTGAATAGAAAGATAGGTTTCGTTCCGTTTGTCTGTTTACTGCTACTTTTATTTTATCCCATTTCCCTTTGTTTTATAGATATACATCATCACTAGAAACAGACATAGATAGACCTACCCACCTTTTTTTTTGTTTTCTTTTTTGCTTATTCCAAATATATTAGTCATTGTGATAATATTTTATTTTTACCATGTCAACTAGTCATAGCTCTATTGAAGAACATTCAAAACTGAATGCTCATATCGAAACTTCCCTTACAAAGACTGTAAGCTCAACTTCTTCCTCCTCCTCTGGTGATAATACTTCTTCTTCATCAGATGTTTCTTCTACTGATACCCATATTTTACCATCTGGTGAATATATTCTGGATACAAATAAACCAAAGACTTTCTTAAACAGTTATGATTTAGAAAAAGTGACAGATTCTGAAGTTTTCCCACAAAAGAGATTATTTTCGTTCTTACATACAAAAAAGATTAAAGAAGTGCCTCAAAATGATGAGGAAAGAACTACATATCCATTATTACATACAAATCCATTATCTTATATTTATTTTTGGTGGGTCATACCAATTATTAAGACAGGTTATAAGAGAACAATTCAACCAAATGATTTATTCAAAATGGATGAAAAATTATCTATTGAAAGACTTTATGGTGATTTTGAAAAAAATATGGATTGGTATTTACAAAAGGCTAAAACTGATTATTTAAAAGAAAATCCAAATGCAACAGAACAAGAATTGATGGAAAATGTTACTTTACCTAAATTTACTTTACCAAAGGCTTTATTATTTACATTTAAAAAACAATTTTTATTAGCATGTATTTTTGCATTATTAGCTAATTGTGCATCTGGGTTTAATCCAATGGTGACAAAGAGATTAATTGAATTCGTGGAAAAGAAGGCTATGTTCCATAACACTAAGATTAATGCTGGTATTGGTTATGCTATCGGTGCATCCGCTATGATGCTTTTAAATGGTATTTTTTTCAATCATTTTTTTCATATGTCTCAAATGTGTGGTTCAGAAGTTAAAGCTGTTTTAACAAGAGCTGCATTAACAAAAATGTTAAAGGCATCAAATTATACAAAACACAAATATCCAAATGGTAAAGTTACCTCATTTGTGACTACAGATGCTGCTAGAATTGAATTTGCCGTTTCATTCCAACCTTTCTTAGTCGGGTTTCCTGCTGTCTTGGCCATTTGTATTGTCCTTTTAATTGTTAATGTTGGTGTTATTGCATTGGCTGGGTTAGGTGTCTTCTTTATGGGATGTTTGGTCACTTTAGGTGTCTTTAAGACCATCTTAACCATTAGAACAGACGCCAACAGATTCACTGATTCAAGAGTTGGTGTTATGAGAGAAATTTTAAATAATATGAAAATGGTTAAATATTATGCCTGGGAAGATGCTTATGAAGATAATGTTGTTGATTTAAGAACAAATGAAGTTCAAAGAGTAAGGAAAATGCAATATATTAGAAACTTCCTTATTGCTTTAGGTATGTCTATCCCAAATATTGCTTCTTTAGTCACTTTCTTAGCCATGTACAAAGTTAATAACGGTGGTAGAAATCCAGCTAATTTATTCTCTTCGTTATCTACATTCCAAGTCTTATCCGTTCAAATGTTCTTTTTCCCTATTGCTATTGGTACTGGTGTCGATATGGTTGTTGGTCTTCATCGTTTACAAGATCTCTTACAATGTCCTGATGAAGAACCAGTGGATGTTACACCTGATGCTGATTTAGACCCTTCAATTGCCTTAAAGCTTGAAAATGCTGGATTCGAATGGGAAGATTTCGAGGCTCTTGATACTGCTGAAGAAGAAAGAAATAAAGAAGGTAAATCAACTAATAATACTAGTAAGTCTGTAGAAACTGTGGCTCCAGCAAAGAAACCTGAATCTGATGAAAATTTAGATGATTCTGAAAAACCCTTTACTCATTTTAAAGATTTAAATTTTGAAATTAAAAAAGGTGAATTAATTATTGTTACTGGTCCTATTGGTTGTGGTAAGACTTCTCTTTTAAATGCCATGGCTGGTTTTATGAAAATGACCGATGGTAAGATGCAAGTTAATGGTGAATTATTATTATGTGGTTATCCATGGATTTTAAATGCAACCGTTAGAGATAATATTATTTTTGGTTCTCCATTCCATAAGAAAAAATATGAAGATGTTCTTAGAGTTTGTTCTTTAGAAGATGATTTAAAGATTTTACCAGCTGGTGATAAGACAGAAATTGGTGAACGTGGTATTACATTGTCTGGTGGTCAAAAGGCTCGTATCAATTTAGCTAGAGCTGTTTATAAGACAAAAGATATTTTCTTATTCGATGATGTTTTAAGTGCAGTTGATGCCCGTGTCGGTAAACATATCATGGATGAATGTTTATTAGGTTTATTAGGTTCAAAGACTAGAATTTTAGCTACACATCAATTATCCTTAATTGAAAAAGCTGATCGTGTTATTGTTCTTTCTTCTCAAGGTGAACTTGAAATCGGTACTTATGAAGATTTAAGTCAATCAAATACTACTTTAATTAATTTGTTGAAATATTCTCATCAATCTAAAGATAACGAAGATGCTGACGAAAGTGAGGAAACTTTGGAAGATCATGAAGATTCATTTATGAAGGATGAAGAAGAAGCTAAAGAATTAGAGATCTTGGAAAAACAAATTACAAATAAATCAATTCATGATGGTCATTTAATTACTAAGGAAGAAAGAGCTGTCAACAGTATTAAAGTCAGAGTTTACACTGAATATATTAAAGCTGGTGTTGGTAAATGGGGTCCTTTAGTGTTACCTTTATATGCGCTTTTCATTACTGGTACTACATTCTGTAACTTATTTTCATCTGTTTGGTTATCTTATTGGACTGAAGATAAATGGCCAGCTAGAAATTCCAGTTTCTATATGGGGATGTATTCCTTCTTTGTGTTTGGTGCTTATTTCTTCATGAACTTACAATTTACTTTACTGTGTACTATGGGTATCAATGCATCCAAGAGACTAAATTTAGCTGCTGTTAAAAGAGTCTTACATACACCAATGGCTTTCTTAGATACCACTCCCTTAGGTCGTATTTTAAACAGATTCACAAAGGATACTGATAGTTTGGATAATGAATTAACAGAAAGTATTCGTATGATGATGGCTCAAGTGGGTAATGTTATTGGTGTTATTGTCATGTGTATTGTCTATCTACCATGGTTTGCTATTGCTGTTCCATTTTTAATTGTGATTTTTGTTCTTATTGCTGATCACTACCAATCTTCTGGTAGAGAAATTAAGAGATTAGAAGCTGTTCAACGTTCCTTTGTGTACAACAATTTCAATGAAGTTTTAACCGGTATGGATACTATTAAAGCCTATGGTTCTGCTGATAGATTCTTGGCCAAGACTGATTTCTTAATCAATAAGATGAGTGAAGCTGGTTATTTAACTATTGCTGTTCAAAGATGGGTTGCTTTATTATTAGATTCTGTTGCTGTTGCTTTCGCCCTTATTATTACATTGTTATGTGTGACAAGAGCTTTTCCAATTTCTGCTGCTTCTGTCGGTGTCTTGTTAACTTATGTTTTACAATTACCAGGTTTATTGAATACAATTTTAAGATCTTTAACTCAAACAGAAAATGATATGAATAGTGCTGAAAGAATGGTCACATATGCTACTGAATTACCTTTAGAAGCTGCTTATAAGAAACCAGAAGTTTCACCACCAGAATCATGGCCAGATAAAGGTGAAATTGTGTTTAAAGATGTTGATTTTGCTTATAGACCAGGTCTTCCAATTGTTTTGAAAAATATGAATGTTAATATTAAGAGTGGTGAAAAGATTGGTATTTGTGGTCGTACAGGTGCTGGTAAATCTACCATTATGAGTGCATTATACAGATTAAACGAATTATCTAATGGTCAAATTTTTATTGATGGTATTGATGTGAGTAAATTAGGGTTATATGATTTACGTCGTAAGTTAACAATTATTCCACAAGATCCAGTTTTATTTAGAGGTTCAGTTAGAAAAAATTTAGATCCATTTAATCAAAGTTCTGAAGAATTATTATGGGATGCTTTAGTTAGAAGTGGTGCAATTTCTATTGATGAATTAGAAGATGTTAAGAAAGAGAAACCAGAAGCAAATAATTCTCGTGCTAATATGCATAAATTCCATTTAGATCAAATTGTGGAAGAAGATGGTTCAAATTATTCTCTTGGTGAAAGACAAGTCTTAGCTTTAACTAGAGCTTTGGTTCGTCAATCTAAAATTTTAATTTTAGATGAAGCTACATCATCTGTGGATTATGAAACTGATGGTAAGATTCAATCACGTATTGTAGAAGAATTTGGTGATTGTACTATATTGTGTATTGCTCATAGATTGAAGACAATTTTAGGTTATGATAGAATTCTTGTCTTAGAGAAAGGTGTTGTTACAGAATTTGATACCCCATGGAAATTATTTAAGGAAGAAGATAGCATATTCAGAAGTATGTGTTCAAGAGCTGGTATTACTGAAGCAGATTTTGAAAGGAAAGAGTGATCTTTTTTTTGATTTTTTATTTGTGGCATTTTTATATATACATTAACTTTACATGCGAGTTCATAATTTTATTTAATTATTTAATTAATATCATATTCATTTTGATAGAGAAAGAATACTCTTATGACTATAATAATTTTTTTTAACGGATAAAATCATATAATAAATGTGTAACATAAATATATTTTATTTATATAATAAAACTAGATACATAAAAAGAAGATATATAACGATATCAACCAGTTTAATTTTTTTATTTATTTTTTTTTGTTAGATCATTGATTCATTATAAATAAAAAAGGAACTAAGAAGCGGGAGGGATAAGAGAAAATAAACTTATAGTTTAATAGAAACCAAAAATAATGGATATGAAATATTTAATAGGAGAAAATAGTTTTATAATAAAAAATTTTTATCCTTAGAAAGAACAGTCTAAAGAATATTTCAAACTGTCACCAGAAGTCCAAACACCCCAATGTTTTTCAACATCAGAAGTACCAGAAGTGTTTGGTTTCCAATCTTCATCAAAGGCTTCGAAGACGACGACATTAACACCCCAAGCTCTCATGGCACAAATACCTTCTTGCCAGAATTGTTTAGCATTATCAACGGATGGATAAGAAGATTCAAAATTTGTACCATCGGTTGGCCAACCAGTTTCACCAACCCAGAAAGTAATATCAGTAGAACCCTTTGTTGATTGAATAGTTTGTAAAGCTTGCATAATGTCATCAAAGAAAGAATAAGAAGCATTTTGCATGGTTTGACCTTGCCAATAAGAGAAAGCATTAGCCATGACGAAATCAGAAGCTTGAATGGCAGCAGCGTTGTAACCAGCAACAAGAACATTCCATGAATCAACGGTACCAACTTGTTTACCAGAATAAGAGTTACCATCAGAATCCTTTAAATCAGCAATAAAAGAACGAGCATCATTAATTTTATCAGCTAATTGATCAGCAGTTAAATCGTTACGGTATAAAGCTTCAGAACCAACTAAGAACCCAGCGACGGTGGATTCTTTAATCTTTGGTAAATAAGATTGTAAAGCATCTTTTTCTTCTTGATAATGAGAATCATCAGTTGGCCAAATACCTAAAAATACTTGGAAACCTTCAGCTTCAGCAGCAGGACCTAAGTTTTGTAAAGTGTTACAATCGGATACAGCATAAACTTTAACAGTAGTTGTATAATCTTTTAGTACTTGTAAATCATTTTCATAATCAGAAGTGGTCTTACAAGAACCATCATTATTTTTGACACCTAAATTGAAGGCTAATTCTCCCAAAGCAGAGACTTGATTAGCAGCTAACAATAACCCTGTAGCAGTAGTAGCGATAGAAGAGAAACGCATGATTTCTTTTAGTTTAGTTTATTGGTTTGTGTTGTAAGGTTTAAACAAACTTCCTACCAAATAGGTTGTTGTCAAAAGGAGTTTAGAAAGATCTCAATTGGCATGTTTGTTTTATATATGCAGATTTTTTTTTTCAGAGTTCTCGAGAAACGTTGCAGGAGACTTTTTTTGTTTGTTTGTTTTCTTTTTTTTTCTGGCTGCTATTGTTCTCGAAATCTCGGCCTCGAAGATAAAAAATTACCCGGCGGTGCTGCTATTTTTAGAACTGTCACGTGGATGTCACGTGGCACCTTCGTTTTCTTGTCACATGATTCAGACACTTAATCATAAAACTGTGATGTATTGCAAAGAAGTTAAATACATATTTATGTAGTTAAAAGAAATAATAACTGGGTTTAATAAACTTTCTTCTTGTTGTCAATGGACATTTCACCTGCACCGGTATTGGTGATTAACAATAACCCACCAATAATACTCAAATTTTGATAAAATTCGTATTTTAAGAAATCTCTCTTGGTTTGATTATGTAACCAATAATTGTTAACAGTAACGTTGTAAAAAGTTAATACAAGACCTAACATTAATGAGGCTAATTTGGTCTTATATCCAATGGCAAAACAGACTGTACCAATTAAGGTAATAAAAACAGTAAGCCAGGATTTGCTAAATGTGAAACCAATAAACATTAAAACAATTAAAATTCTACCAGCTAACAATAAATAACCTTTAAATTGTTTATTCTTATCATGTAATTCAGGTAACATACCAAATGTGGTCTTATTTTGTACTATTGAATCACTAAAGGCAATTAATAATCCACCAATAACACTAAAATTTCTTAATACAAATGATGATCCAGCAAATAATCCATAAATAATACCTTGTAAAACAATACATGAACATAATGCTCCAGTGGCATAAATTGTTTGTTTTCTTAAGATTAATAATGTAGCACCAATAAACATAACAACACTAACTGAAAATAAAAAGAAAATAACAAAATAATATGGATAACGTTTCCATTCATAAAGATAAAAAACTTGATCAGACCATTGAGTAAGGATTCTAATCGAATCTTCATAAAATGTAGCCACAATGAAAAATCTAGCAATTGATGGAATATATGGTTGTATCTTTCTAATTAATTGATTATCAGCCAAATTTTCCACTTTATCATTCAATTTCTCAAAATTATTTTTAATTTGAGATAATATGCTATTTGAATTACCATTAAATTTGCTAGCACCTGATTGATTTGGATATGAGGTATATTGTGGAGTCCCCATTGGAGCACCGCCAAATGTGTTATTACCGCCTCTGTAAGACATTGTTGGTTGTCAGGTTTCTTGTTACCTTTTTGTCCCTGTGAGTTGTCAGGTTCCTTTTCCTTATAAAACCTGTTTTTTTTTTTTTCGCTGCTTTTTTTTTCACTCTTTTTTTTTTCTTTTCAAGTAAAAGTCTGAAACAAGCAAAATTTATAGTGGAAAACACAGCTTAACTATATGAAATAGCTAGAATGACCTATCTTACTATACCTACACTTCTCTTTGAGTATACAAATACTGGCATGATAGAACAGTTTGCATGTATGAAAAATGGTTGTGTTAAAAATCTGTAGTTTATTGTAGAGAAAATATTATATGTTATATAGATCCAGTCCACCATGTCACACCCAATTCCACATCCAGTAAGTAGTTCTACTTGTATAAAATATTTAGGTATACCCAACAGTAACATAGTAAAGGTAATTTGTGCTTATAAATCGGTCAATAATATTTTCACATGGCAAGTGTCACATAATGATGTGTCATCACATTAATTTTCATATAAATAAGACCATAATTTTGAATGAAAATTTATTCAAACATGAATGAGAAAGTATATACAAAGTAAATTTTGATAGGAATAAACCTATCACAACTCAATTGCTTAATCATAAACATGACTTTACCTAGTACTATGAATGCTATCGTCGTTGATGGCCAAACACCTGCTTTAAAATCTGGTTTGCCGTTACCTGAGGTCGAAGACCAAACATTATTATTAAAGACAAAAGCTGTTGCTGCTAGAATATCTGATTGGAAAATTTTGGATTATCAATTAGGTCCACAAGGTTCTATCTTAGGAACTGACGTTGTTGGTGAAGTTGTTCAGATGGGGACAGGTGTAGATAAGACAAGATTTAAACTTGGCGATAATGTCTTTGGATTTGTTCATGGGGCATCATTTAGAACTCCTGGAAATGGTGCATTTGCTGAATATGTGGCACTTGATTCAAATTTAGCATTTCAAGTCAAAAATGGTATTAACATAAGTGGTAAAGATTCGTTACCTGAAAATCCAGTGACTACTCTAGAAGGTGCTGCTACTATTCCTTGTTCTTGGATCACCGCTGGAGCAACTTTATTTCACCATATGAGATTGAAATTAATTTCAAAACCTACTAAACCACAAATCGATCGTCCTGTATTGGTCTGGGGTGGTGCTACTGGTTTAGGTCAAGCAATGATACAACTTTTGAAAAGAGTTAATGGTTATAACAAGATTATTGTGGTAGCTTCTAAGAAACATGAACAGTTACTGAAAAAATATGGCGCAGATGAATTATTTGATTATCATGATGAAAACATTATCTCAAAGGTTAAATCTAAATATGATAATCTTTCTTTATTATTAGATTGTGTATCCACTCCAGAAACTTTTAATCAAGTGTATCAATGTGCTCCAGATAATTTACCAGCCACTGTATTCAATTTTATGATGATGAATATTGATACAGTGAAGCCTGAATCTAGAAAGGACACTGTTACTATAGACGACACAATGGTTTATTCTTGTACTGGGTTTGAATACCAACTAGGTAACGATACTTTTGCGCCTGATTTAACATACAGAAAAGATGTTATTGATTTTATTCAATTTATAAATCCATATTTCATTGACGGTTCATTACGTCACAATCCAATTAAAATCTATAAAGGATTAACTTCTGCAGTTGAAATGTTAAATGTTTTAAAACATAATAATAATTCAGGTGAAAGATTTGTGGTTACACTTTGAATACATGCTATAATTTAGCTTGTGAAATGGATTTCATTTAATACAATTATTTCAACTTTTCTTAACTATCATAGCATCAATGAAATTGGATATCATTACCTTTATTTCTGTTGCCTGTAGTATTTTTTGTGAACATAGTATAATTGGACCGTTTCATAATAGAGATGTAATTGCCGAAGGAATATTGGGGTCTAAAAAAAAATAATAAGCCAATAAGTGATTTCCCACAGGACCTGCATCCATCTCAATAAACAAGTTTAATGACCTTGCGTAAAAAAAGTTTTAGTTCATAGAAAGAGTTGAGAATTAACATATATTGTTATAACTGAATTCCACAATTTTGACGTTAAATTAAGTTGGAGAAAGGAAAAATGTCCCAAATAGAATTCTGTAAGCTTCAATAAACAATAATATTTCCTTCTGATACTTTAACTTCTGGTATAACGGATAAAACTATTAACTTTGTTTAGTGAGTAGGAAGCACAGTTTTATTGGAAAAAGAAGAAAAATATAACACACTTTAGCTTTATTAAGGATATTAGTTTGAAACAAATATGTCAACTATTTGGAGAGATAAAATATTCCTAGTTGCCAAAGTGAAATAACTCCTTACAGTTCATTTTACTGGAACTAAGAGAAGGCTTTTGGGTGCTGGAACTTAATATTTAACAGGTTTTAGTAATGCCCCTCAAACAAACACACCAATTGTTATTTGCAGACTGTAGACTGGGCGAGATTGAAATCATAATTGAATTGGTGGTTATTGAATGCAGTGCAGTTGTACCCGTCATAGTTGAAGAATATAATAATATGTGATTAGCCACCCCTACATAGGCCAGTTCAATTAATAGAAAAAAGTAATTACTTCTGAGTTAAATATATTGTATATACAGTAAAGAGATATATTATATTTGAATGTTGGAAATAAAAAGATGACAAATAAACCAGCGTAATATCGATATAGTCTAACTAACAAACCTTTATATTCAAAATACGTTTCCTACATAAACAATAAAAGGAAAGCCAATAAGGAAGCAATACTCGATTTACTGATCTTCCAACCCCTACCTTGATAGGGTGATAGAGAAGCATTCAATGTAGTTGCACTTCTCGTCTTCATGGTGGCAGCTAGGGAAGCTCCATGAAGGGCACTATTGCGATCAGTTTCATCTGGTGATACAGAAGTTTGAGGTGTGAATACACTAACAGTTGGGTTCCTTGTCTTCATGGTAGCAGCTAGAGAAGTTCCATGAAGGGCACTACTTAGTTCATTTTCATTCACTGAGGCTGTGAATGATGGCTGAATATTCAAATTAGACGTAATTATATCTGGGGAAGCTGACATTATTGGTTCAATAGTAGGCAATTGTGTTGGATACACATTGTCGGTAATACCATTAAAACCTGTAGTATATACATCAGAAGGAGTTTGTTCTGGAGTTGGTAAAACATTGGTAGCACTTAGTGAACCCGTACGCTCAACTACAACAACATTTACAGGAATAGTATTACCATTAGTATCAATAAGAGTTGAGACATGTGTAGATGTAGTTAGAGCTGGGACAGAACGGATAATAGTGGTATACAAAACCGAAGTAGGTGAATTTTCAATGATATTGGCTAATGTAGTTATAGTACTACCCTCTAAACTAGGTGTGGGTGGAATATTCTCTGGAGTTGGCGTTTCGACGACAACAATCTCAGCAGGTGTAATGTTTCCATCAGTATTAGTTACTGTCGTAGTATATGTATATGTAACTGGTGTAATAAGTAAGCCTGGAGTGCTTGCAGTGCTGTGAATGGTAGATGGAGCTGGTGTTTCAACAATAATGACAATTCCTGGAGTTGGTATACCGTCAGTGCCAGTAGTGGTAGTCGTGTAGGTAGAGGTGACTGGGGTTGTTAGGGAACCTGGAGTACTCGTGGTGCTGTAAACAGTAGATGGAGGTGGCGTCTCGACGACGACAACAACTTCTGGAGTGGGGACACCATCAGTGCCAGTAGTGGTAGTCGTGTAGGTAGAGGTGACTGGGGTTGGTATACCGTCAGTGCCAGTAGTGGTAGTCGTGTAGGTAGAGGTGACTGGAGTTGTTAGGGAACCTGAAGTTGTTGTATAGATGGTAGATGG
This sequence comes from Monosporozyma siamensis, assembly GCA_003708905.3. Classification (NCBI taxonomy): domain Eukaryota; kingdom Fungi; phylum Ascomycota; class Saccharomycetes; order Saccharomycetales; family Saccharomycetaceae; genus Monosporozyma; species Monosporozyma siamensis. The sequence goes on along the minus strand of PPOL03000129.1, from coordinate 127 downwards.
AGGTGGTGTTTCGACAATAATGACCACGACAGGGGTAGAGCTACCGTCTGTACCGGTGATGTCAGTGGTATACGTTGAAGTGGTAGGACCAGTCACAGAGGCGGTAGTAGTAGTATAGGAAGTAGAT
>PPOL03000128.1:0-19412 GCA_003708905.3 Monosporozyma siamensis | reverse complement strand
CAGATCATCCAAACTTGAATTAAGAACAATAGCCATTTCCGCATTCGGCAACTTCGGACGCGACGCCGCGCATTTCCTCTCTCAACCCATTGTTTTTATGCTTTAAAATAGAAAGCAAGGAAGGGAAATTTACCCAAAAAAGGTTCTTCTGCAGCTGCACCAACTTTTCATCACCATGCAATATTATTTGTAGTTATGGTTTCTTTGCTGTTGATACCAAAGGGGTTTCCAAAGATTTAAACAAAAACATTCAACTAAACTGAGATTTTTCTTTCTTATTATCTGGTAAAGCAAATCAAAAATACCAGAATGTATAGCTGCACTGGAAGACAAGGAATGGAAGTTTCTTTGTTTTTTTGAACTAATTATTTTCTGATTCAATTAATGAATATTCTCCCTTCCTTCTCTCCTTACGTTTATCATTATCACATGTTCCTTGCAATATTATTCAGAAAATCACTTATTATCTCCTGTTGTGGCATTCTTTGTTAAAAGCTGAGTAATGTTAAAAACTCTTTAAATGCGGTAAATCTTTCTATAATCCCAATTTCTTCCAAAAGGAAAGAAAAAAAGTGTATACATTTTATACTAAATGGATTAGTGATTTCTAACTCGGTCGCAAGAAGCTCTCATGATTAGAAATTAATAGAACACAGAAATAACAAAATTGGAACCTCATTTTATTGTAGTTAAAGGGTAGATAATATCTACATAAATGAACTTCGAACATAGGGGGTACCACATCAAATAGGAATATTTTCAAAGCTTAAAAAATCAAAGCAAGGGTTAATATTAGGTATTTCTTTTTATTGACGAACAACTAGTGGAGTACCATGGAACAAATTACTATTGAAGGTCACATATTTGTCTCGGGAAAATAACCATCCAATTATAACATTTTATGAATTGTAAAGTTATAGATATCTAAATATATTACTCCCTTTGAGGAAACGGTTCCTTGCTGTTGTGATATACAAGGGAAACTAGCAATTCCTCGTACTTCTGGCATTTTGTTTTAGACATTCTATAGAGTTAATTTATTTTGAATAGTTTATTAAATTAAGATTTGCAACGTATAGTAATACAATATATACTTTAACTAGGTATTCACTGTATAATTCATAGGCTGAATATTGGATCCGGATGCTTCGGTATGCTATTTGTTGTAAATCTAGCTGCATATATATAGCTACTCAAGGCTAGCTACCAAGTTAAAATAAGTATTTCCTTTTTTGCACAATTTGTTACCTTGACGTCCTTCAGGAATCGATTCTTGTTTTTTTTCAATATATAAGGACAAAAAATTATTCATTGCTTTTTGCTTATTAAATTGTTTTATCCAGTTGCTATTGGTAATTTACCCAATATAACCAAAGATGAAATCCAAAACTCATTCGAAGTTAAATATATACTTCAATACGATACGTTTTAAATCTTAAGCTAAGATGTATTTTTCATTTAATAACATCATAGACGCTACTTATAAAATAATTTTCAGGCAAGAAAATACTATTAAGAAAGGGTAGAAAAGAACACAATTAGCATAAGTTTATATGTGATAATAAGTAAATACTTGTAGTATTGATTGAATATGTGCTTATTTTACTTTTTTAGGTCAAATCACTGGATTCATTTAAAAATTACGATCTGGAAATGAAGGAAGACACTCAGCGACTAAATATTAAAATAAACAAATATTGAATAAAAACATACAAATATTTTTAATAATAATCTTCACTATTATTATTTTTTTAAAAGATTTAAAAGGTTAATTATTTATTATATTTTACAAAAGAAAGAATAGTTGAAAATGGATATAAAGGTGTATATTATTTAATTTATTTAAATATACATTAAAATATGTTTATATGATAATAATAAAGAAGGAAAATTTAAAAATTTACCCAATTTACACCTTGAAACCCTTAGATCTACGTCTACCTCTAGCTCTTTCGAACTTTCTACCCTTAGACAAGATTCTTGGAGCCTTTCTCTTATGTGGACCCATACCGAAGTGTCTAACAGCTTCTCTGGCGTTTCTTGGACCTCTTAAGATCAAAGTGTTTTGACCCTTTGGAGCTCTAACAGCTAATTGATCTAAAGTGATACATTCACCACCAGCCTTGATGATCTTAGCACGGGCACCAGCAGTGAATCTTAAAGCAGCAACAGTAGTCTTTGGGAATTCAAAGATTCTGGCATCATCGGTAACAGTACCAACGACGACAACAGTCTTGTCAGCAGCACCTTCTTGTTTCAAACCTCTAGCAATTCTAGAGACGGAAACTGGTGGTCTGTTAATCTTGGATAAGAATAAAGCCTTTAAGACAACCTTGTTGAATGGAGCATCAGTACGACCTATAGAAAACAAAACAAAATAATAATAGTGAAGATCATTATTAAGAATATTTGTTAGTAAAAAGTAACTTCGGGATACAAATATTATTATCGTTTTTTTCAGTTGATTGAAGAATCACACCAAAAATAACGAAAGGATTCTGCTCATGAAACTAATAAAAATAAAAAAAAGAATTTATTAATATTTGTTGTTTATTGTACCGCACAATCTTATGCTAGTATCAGAATGATACTAACCTAATTGCACTCGCAGAACTGTCCACTATCATCATAAGAAGAAAATAGACACTGTTTAATAAATAGAAACTTATTATATTAGTAGCATTTATTGAGGAATCCCATTACTTCAAACAAAATGACTAAAACGCCATTTGAATGAAATATAAATATTAAAATAACAAAAAAAAAATCACATACGAGCTAAGAAAGTGTATAACTTAACTAATTGCTTTAAGTAGATGTTGTCAGACTTTGGAGCGGTTCTGTGAGCAGCTCTCTTGTGTTGCTTGGTGGTGTGATCGATACCCATTGTTAAAGACTTGTAGATTGACGGTTTTTTCTAAAGTAATTAACCACAGTATAAAATTTAAATATCTCTTCCAATATAAAGTACAACTAAGACTGTGTTTCATATATATTCACTTGGAATTCCACTCGAAAAGGAGATGTCTGGAAATTTTTCAGAAAAAAAAAAGTTGCGTCGGTGCCAAAAAAAAAAATCAAAAAAAAAATACAACTTCCTAAAACGGAAATGTTCCAAAAAATTCAAAATATTCCAGAAAGAAAAAACAAAAAGAAAAAACAGAAAGAAAAACAGTCCAAAATATTTTACTTGCTTCCTAATATGGTAACTAATTTCCCCTAAAAAATCCAGGGGCATCACTAAACTTTTATATAAAAGGAGAAGGCATTTCTTCAAATTTGTTTTTGATTCCTCAATTTTTGTGTTACATCTTCGCGTTCGTTGCAGGAACTTTTGGTCTTCCGATTTTTTGTTTTAGACACTCCGCTCCAAGGTTGATGTGATTTCCAATATGTGGTAATTTACTTATACTTTGAAAATAATCCTCGTGGTTTTTGAATTCTTTCCTTTTTGAGAGGGAGAGTTTTTAGTCGGTAGGCCCTTTTGGTACGCTAAGAGGGAGAGCCCGACACTGCTTCAAACAAAGCAACTCTGAATAAAAAAATAAAAATAAAAGTAAACAAATAAAATTAGTATCAAAAAAATGGTATTCACAATGTGGTTTTAAAAATAAACCATATTGAATCTATCTATTTATCTATAATTTTTTTTTGTTTTGAAGCGTGCAGTAATGCATTTTCTCTTCCTGGGACTTTCTAAAGAAATATGTGGATATATCAGGTTTTTTTGCGTAATAATTTCGTTTTTTAACTGTCACATCTCCTATATGGATAATAGTGAAAAATAGCTAAGTATTTCCATTCTTTGCTTTTCTTTTTTCTTTTCCTTACTAATTTAACTGCATGCCCATCTCTGTTTTATAATTGTGGTCCAATTCGTGGAATTTTTTTTTTCTTCTCTTCCAGTCAAGACTTAAAATAAATGTACAACATGAATCGTCCAGGGGTTTATCCAATGGTTCCCCAGTGGTCTTCCAATGGGTTAGTATCTTAAAAGAGTAATTCGTGGTATGTCCTGTAATCGTTTATAGTGGAATCCAAAATACTTAATGGTTAACGAATCTGAGAAAATATCCAAATTTTTGTTGATGATTTAATGAATAGTGTTATTTTAAAAGTGGTTTTCCATATAAAAAGAGATTAAAGTCTTGCTTGTGGGTTTTTTAATTAACTTCTTTTTTCCTATATTTCTTTCCTTATTTTTGGTTTCTTGTTACTTGTGGCTGTGGTGATTTTTCCAACAATGAATTTGTTTATCCAAGTTGGTAAGTTTTAAGAACATATAGTATCTATATAATTATTTCTCGCTGGTTTATAGTTATTATTTATGGTATACAAATTAGTAATAAAATGCATTTGAAAGTCCCAAAATTTATAGCATCGTCATTATTTACTTTCTTTCTGCACTCCTTACAGATTTGCTAACAAGTTAAAACTTCTTAAACCCTGCACCAACACAAAGGTATCTTGTTATAGCAAAACATACGGTTCCAGCAAGCATAATCATAGAAACATAAACAATAAAATGATCATACTCTTCTCTTGAACCACTACTAATAATAGCACCACCAATTGGTATAGCAGGAATAATTACAGAAGCTTGTAATAAATATGCAGTAGCATACCTTTTACCAAAATCATCAGTTCTTGATATTTGTCCAATACATACAGGTGTCATTGATAATATTGATCCACTGAAAAATCCATAAAGACAAATATAAATCCACAATGCTGTCACATATTTACCAAAGGGTAACCAAATAATAAGATTTAATATAAAACACATTGCATTAGTTAAGATAATAACATTAAATCTTCCCATTAATTTATCTGCTACATAACCTGGGATATATCTACCTAAAATACCTACTGCATTACTTGCCATAATAATATTATAAGATGTAGTTTCACTGTTACCCACTGCTAAAGAATAAGATGCAATGAAAGTTAAACTTGTTGTCAGTGAGGTCTCGACAAATGACATACCAAATGCAGTGAATAAGAATTTAGGTTCTAAGAAATATCTTAGATTAAATGCAGATTCAATATACCATCTAAGGGTAGCCCAAATTGACTGAAATGGTTTTGAAACAGGTTTTTGTCTTTCACGACATAAAACAAATGCAAAGATTAAACATACTAAACAAATAAATGCCAATATTCTAATTGCCCATTGGAATCCAACTTCTGAATATAATTTCCTTAACATTGGTGGCATAAAGATACCACCTACAGATCCACCTGCAGTGGCAATGCTTGTAGCTAAAGCTCTCTTCTTATTAAACCAAGTGGCCACCACACTGACTAATGGGGTCATTAAGATCCCTGTACCTAATCCACTTAACACAGATAAAGCCAAAATAAACTGCCAGAGGGATTTACAATCAGCTAAGGCAAATAATCCGCCCACATATAAGATTGTACCAATAAAGATTAATCTCTTACTACCATTTCTGTCAAAATATCCACCAGCAAAGATACAAGAGAAGAAACTAATTGATAAATAGATGGAAAAGATCCATGATACAGTAGATGATTTCACTGATGCCAATTGATTCTTTGACAGATAGGATTCGATGGCACCAATTGAGTTAATTAATCCAAAGACTGGAATTAACCCCATGAATGAACCACAGACGACAGAATATGCTTGTAACCCACCTTCAGGGAATTCCTTATCTGTATCATATAAGAGGCTCTCCTTCGACTCAGAGTCTAATTGCCTTCCTTCCTCTTCTTCTGCAATGGTACTAGTTGAAATGTGTGTTTTGTTCAGAATAACAGTTTCATTATTCTTAGTCAATGTGTTACCAGTGTCATGCAATTGAGGTAAGACAAACCCAGAACTGGGGACCTCCTGAATAGTCTCTTGATGTGAATCTACTGCATAGGAATGCAACGATATAGTTTCTTGTGCGATCTCAATGTGGTCTTTTTGATGTTCTTCATCGGAATCATCTTGACGTTTATGTTTATTGAATTGCTGCTTAGCAATTCTGTTAGATGTAGAGAATGGTAGCATTAGTCTCTTTGCTCACCTCCCAATTGGGGTTTGGTGAGTTTGAGAAGCAGAATACACATCCATATTTATAAGCCAATGGGTGCCATGACACTATCTCTCGGTGCATCGACTATAAAGGTGATTTTTCTTGCTTATTTTTTTCTGTTTTTTTAGTAGGCTGATGACTCACTTACTTATTATGTCATAGATGGAGTCAAAACTGGAAATGGCCTGTGGGAATATCTAATTAGTTTTTGGAGAATCATACTAGAGGTAGAACAGAAAGTATAAAATGATAATTTTGAAGATCTCTTACAATCCGCAAAATAATCTACGTGTCACATTTTGGCGCATAAAAAAAGTCACAGTAAAAGATCAAACAAATAAGCAAAAGGAAGAGCAGAATTTAAGTGACAAAGTCACCACGTCCTTTTGTAATCTTCATTACAAGGTTTCCATCATACACCCATGCTATATTCCAAGTGTCCCAATTTCATTGGATATCTAAATTCATCACTTCTGGATTTTCAAAAGCCACTTTTATAGATGACTGAAAAATAAAAAAAAGGCGTAATTTATTAACACTTGCTGCTAAATTAAATGTATAACATACACACAGTGACAGGCTTCTTTGATAAGCTAGCAGTTTTGTTATTCTATATTCTTGTATTAGGATGTCAGAAATAGATGAAGATGGGAATTATGAGGATTTTGTCGCTTCAGATGAAGAAAGTGTACAGATGGAGTTTGAAAGTGATGAAGATGAGGTTGAATATAACGGTGGTGATATGGTGATGGATAACGGGGAGGAGAGTCCTGGTTCTTCCACAGAGGTTATTTCCTCAGATAAGTCTGCTTTGAATCAATTGTCCATTGGTGCTGAAGAATTGATGAATAATGGGAAATGGGATGAAGCCCGAAATCAGTTTTCGCAAGTCATCACCATGCGTCAAGTGAATGCTACTTTTGGAAGTCAAGACAGTCTAGACTTGTTCCCAATTTTGATAAATGTGCTGAAATGTTGGTCTCGAATCCTTTATTACAATACAAGTGACATTAATGACACCTTATTGTCTAAGGACTGTCATCAATTTGCTGAATATTTTTATTCCAGGGAGACCACTCCCGTGCAGAAATTAAATGCAGATGAAACTTTAATACTGCAACAATCTATAAATGAAATCTTACCTGCCATAACAAGAGAATTCATGTTTGAAATTGGCAAAATTGATGTTGTACAATTAAAAAAGAAAATTATCTTACAATTAAGTATCTGTCATCAATTTAGGAAATTAGGTTTAATCAACAAACAAATTAACGATTTACTCACTTTTAAAAGAGACGTAGCAAGACAATGGGAAAGAATAATTGTCTCACCAGATATTCATATTGATATGACTCTTTTTGACAAATTGATAACTGATTTAACACATATGTTTAATCAAGGTACCATCAGAAATAAAACCTTTGAACAAGATTTAATGATTAGACAACTAGCGGTATTATTCCAATTATATGTCCTTGCATATACAAATGGATCGACATCGCAGCTTTTTGCCTTATATGACACGCCAATGGATCAAATACTTTCTAAATTTGGTTCCTGCAGTAACGAGTTATTATTGCTTTCACAGGATCCATCTTTAATGTTACTTTATCATTTGACATGTTGCATTAAATTGTTATCCAAGCCCAAGGATGAAATAACAAATTGGATCAAAAAATGTAGGCACCATTTCTTATCAAGTTTACAGCAAATGGAGAGATTAGGGATACATGACCATCATTCCACAGGGAACAAATATTATCAATTCATCCTTATCGGATTCATATTGACGAGTATTTTTATAATGTTAACAAATTGGTATATGCCAAATGATTATGGAGATAAAGTATTAAATCCATTTGAATATGAACAAATAAGGATAATTGATCAAAGTCTTGAGTACAAGGGTATCATTCAATGTTTACAAAAATTTTATGAAAGGATAATGTTATTAGATTTAAAAATGGCATATCAGGAGATTCAAAACATGCATTTTCAACCGGGACAAAATTTACTGTTATTGTCTCAATTTCAACATATTATTGACACTATATTTTCCATGGGAATTAAACTAAAATTTTGGAGTAGGATAATTCCAGTTTATGAACGCATAAGTATATCGGATTTACAAGATTTATTGGGCTATGATGATTCCGAGACAAACCACTTGACACGTGAAGATATAATGACATTATTAATGCAATCTCAGCTGGAAGATAACACCCCTGGGGGAAAACACTCAGATGTAAATCAAACAAGATGTTCCTTTGCAATAGATTTTGTGGAAGACCATGTGTTGTTGTTTGATGGGAGGTGCCAACAGGACAGGCAAGTGTTCATGACTACTAGTAGTACCTCCTCCATAATTCCGAAAGCTCCAGGCAAAAAATATTCACTTGAAACAGATAACAATATGGAGGTATCTCCCCGCACAAACAAGTCAACTGATAGGGGAGTCACAAGAGACCAATCTATAGCGAATTTCTTCCTATCCCCAATGAATAAAGATTATGACAATACTATTACCAATCATGAGGACCAAGAAGATAGCAGAGCTATACAGTTACAACTACAACTCCAAGCTGCCCAATTAGTGTCTCAAGCTCTCCACTGCAACTCCATCAGCTCATCCATTTAGTAATGAGGTCCCGATCATCTTTCAAGTAATGATACAAAAATATTTGTCATTGCAGGCTCAAACTTTATGTCATCATTTGTTTTGTATTGTCTTTAACGTTTCATGCAGGCATCCACAATATTGTGTTTTTGCGCAACAATATGCCCACCTTTGTTTGTTCTATTGTTTACATTCGAAAAGCTTCGGCGAAAAGAAAATTCTATTGTTCAGTTATACATAAGCCATTGTTCAGCTAATGCAAGATTATTTTATTCTAATCTGAGCCGTGGAAAAAGTGGGAAAAAAATTTCTTCTCAAGAGTCAAAACACAACTGAAAAAGAAAAAACAAAGCTACTAGAATGGCGTTACAACGTTAGATTTGTGAATTGTTCACTCGGTCTTGGCATACGTCAGATTTCAAGAGATTTGCTCGACAAGAGATTATAAAGGGAGACACATCTACGATACAGGAAAAGGAGAATAAATCCGATTATTTGCTCACTTCTCTTTTCTCTGCTTGTTTGGTGATTATTTTTTTTTGGTTTCTCATCTCCTGGGTGATTTGTAAGTAAATCTTTTTCTGTATCCCACACTTGCACCCAATACTACAAAATTACCAAATTTCAAAATAGAAACATTAAGCCATTATCAACCTTTTATAATGGATAACGACGGTATGCTTCACCAAAGCGCACCACCACCACAATCATCTGTTAATTTAGCTATGAACAACAGTTCCCATACTACAAATAACAGTACAGGGAGCAACAGTGCCCATAGCAGCCATCATGGGAGTGGTCATCCTAACCACGTCCAATTACATACAGATGGGTCCGATCCCACAATGATGCAAGGACGTGTCGCTGAAGTGGAAAGAAGCTTGGTCATGTTTGAAAATATGTTTCATGCTTTAAGTGGTAAACTAGATCAACATTTTAAAAGATATGATATGATTATTCAATCACAACAACAACAAATTAATGAATTAAATTCAATTGTATCTACTCTTTTAAATGATCAAGTGAGAAATGCAGAAATTTTAAGAGATAAATTGACAAACGGTATTAATGGAATCTCTACACAATCGTCTTTGATTACGGGAGTCTCCACGATACCTCACCAACAAATGAATGCTAGTGGTTTGAGAAGACACAGTAATGTAATGTTTGGTCAAACTGGTGCAGAAGAATTTTTAGAGGATATTTTAAATAATGATACTTCAACTGCTAGTAATGAACGCACCAGCATGAGCACCGCCATTCCGGCAAGTTCCAATACTACTAATAATAGCAATACTCATACCACTACTAACAATGCTACGAACTCAATAAACCAAGCTCACTCTCATTCTCGTATGATGGCAATGGACAAACATCCAACGTTTGTGAAGGAAACATATGATCCCAATAATGACACCACGGAGAAGAGTACTGTTCATATGCAATATCCGCTTCCAATAACAGAATACAACAATTCAGACGGTAACACAATGTCTGATAGTATTGTAAATGCTCGACAGCTAGCTCCCCAAGCTGCTAATAGCACTGATACTACTACTTCCACTACAGATGGTAGTAACAGATTGGGTAATGCAAACAAGTTCCGTAATGGTATACAAGTAATTCATAATTTCAAATTTATCAAGTCCCCACATTCAGTGAGAGAGATTTGGATGGAATACGTAGAGGGGATAAAGGGACAACCTTCAATCAAAGATATGGAAGCCACATATCAATCTTCATGGAGAAGAGAACCAGCTGTAACCAAGAGATATTCAAGAAGAAAGGTATTATGTAAAGCCATTGAAAATGGGATCTCCAAGGGCTACGACCTTGAAAATATCATCCACTTGTTGGAAAACCACAGAATCATGGACCATGAAAAGGGTACTAAACTACCTATTGGTTGGCTTTGTCAACCTGCCAACATTCCAGACGTTTTCAAATGATGTCTAGCATCATGATCCCCTCCTTCCAATTCCTTATTACCGCATTTTGTGATTTCATTTACAATATTCTTTTACATGATCCTCCGCGTAAACAATAAAACCTATATATTCCTTTATAAAGTTATTAATCGATAGAACTTAACTATTAAAGCTCATCTTATCGCTTTTCTTAAAGAAAGTGAAAAATTCTTGAAAGAGTAAATAAAATATTCCAAGTAGACATAATAACTTACTACCAAAAACAAACCATTTATAGGTCTAAATCTCCCAGGGATAACCCCATATTAAAGCTTCTATTGCAATGTCTGATTCAATTGTAGTGGATGCTCCAGCAGAAAAGGAGAAAAGTAGAAGCAGTTCCATAGAGCAACCAGATTTTATTTTACTGGAAGATGATAATGAAGAAGGTTTCGATGATTACGATGGACATTTTGATAACCCTACAGAACCAGGAACAAAAGAACCAAGTGAAGTTCCAACACCAAATTTATCTCAACGTAACTCTGTAGCGGATAATGATGATTTTATTGCCCTTTCTAACAGTTCTTCCTCTGAACGTGAGTCTGAATCTGAGAAGGAAGAAGAAGATAAGAAGAAAGAAGAAGGTGATATAACTAAATCAGATGATAACCAGGGTTCTACTGATTATCCATGGATTATAAATCATGACCATTCAAAACAAACAGAAATTGCAGATTGGTTAACTTTAGAGATTCAAGATTTTGTTCATTATATTTCCCCCAGTAAAGAAGAAATTAAAGCTAGAAACGTTACTATCAGTAAACTACGTCAAGCAGTGAAATCTTTATGGCCGGATGCTGACTTACATGTTTTTGGTTCATATGCTACAGATCTTTATTTACCTGGTTCAGATATTGATTGTGTGGTGAATAGTGCTAGTGGTGATAAAGAAAATAGAACATGTCTTTACAAATTGGCAAAACACTTGAAGGATGAGCATTTAGCTACAGAGATAGAAGTCATTGCCAAAACACGAGTCCCAATTATCAAGTTTGTCGAGCCTGAATCTAGAATTCATATTGATGTTTCATTTGAAAGAACTAATGGTCTTGAAGCCGCTAGATTGATTAGAGAATGGTTAGCCAATACATCAGGTCTAAGGGAATTAGTTCTTATCATTAAACAATTTTTACATTCAAGAAGATTGAATAACGTTCACACTGGTGGTCTTGGTGGGTTTTCAATCATATGTTTAGTTTATTCATTTTTACACATGCATCCACGTATTATAACAGATGAAATCGATCCATTAGAGAACTTGGGGGTATTATTGGTTGATTTCTTCGAATTATATGGTAAGAATTTTGGTTATGATGATGTCGCCATTAGTATGACTGGTGGGATGTCTTCATATTTATCTAAATATGATTGGAAAGAATTGCATCCCATAAGGAATCCATTTTCTTTGGCCATTCAAGATCCTGGAGATAGAACCAACAATATTAGTCGAGGCTCCTTTAATATACGTGATATTAAGAAAGCATTTGCTGGTGCATTTGATTTATTGACAAATAGATGTTTTGAATTGGATGGTGCTACATTTTCTGAACGTAAAGGTAAGAGTATTTTGGGTAACGTTATCAAATACAAAGGTAAACAAAGAGATTTCAAAGATGAAAGAAATTTGGTTCTCAATAAAGCTATTCTTGAAAATGAAGATTATCATCAAAAGAAGAGAAGTCGGATAATATACGATGTAGAAGAGGAGGTAACTGAAAATACTGAAGAAAGTACGGTAAATTCAGAAAATCATCCAACAAAGAAGAGGAAGAAAGATAAAAAGAAAAATAAGAAGAAGAAGCTTAAAGATATGAAAGTATCGGAGGCCACAACCTTTATTCCAGCCAAGGATGATGAAGATGATTATAACCCACTAACTGTTTGAGTACAGAAATTCAAATAAATAGTATATATAGATAAATAGAAATAGAAACAATAGATATCCTTCCAATGTGTATAAATATCCCTGACTCAAAACTGGGCTTTTCTGGCCCTCTTCTTATCACTTTGGTATTTTTTATCTCTAATTCTCCTTTCATTATACTCTCGTTTAAATTTATCCCATTTAGCCTTTGTAGAAGGGTTTGTTTCTTCTGGGAAAATGCAACAACTTTTAAGTTCCTTGATCAATTTATCAATACAAATTTCTCTATTTGAATTTCGAGACCTACTCTCATCAGATTGGATCACAATTGAGTCTGACACAGGAGAATAGAACCTAAATTTTGACGTTTTTTTAGCATCAAAGAGTCGATCTCGAATCTCTGGGGGCAAAAAGTTGCAAGTTGACACATTAGAAATTGTCAAAGTGCATTTACTATTAACTTTATTCACATTTTGACCCCCAGGTCCACTAGACCTGTCATATCTAAAATTGAGCAGATCCTTAGGAACTGTCGTTTTACTCAAGTTTCTTAACCAAATCTTGGCCGCTTCGATTGAATAAAGTCTGATATTCGTCGTTAATTTAAACATTGCAATAACAAGCTCCTCATTATTTCAAAAGGACAGTGGCCTGATTATTTAATGGTGGTACTTCTTTGCTACTTGTAAAAGCTTTAGTCGATCATCTTTTTTCCATTTCTGGATATTAAAAATTACGCAATTTGAATAAATTAAATATATTAAATTTGCAATTTTAAATAAGTGTCAGTCGAACCTTTAAACCTCATAATAACCTACTTTAGGACATCTTAAGTAAGGTGTAATTGGACTGGGAGGGGTATTAAAAGAGCTACGCCCAAAAATAAGCAACAAAAACGAAGAAGAAACGATGAAGTTGGAAGGTGATGATGAATGTCAAAAGCAACCCATTACAAGGTTATCCCATGAATTGAAGAAGTCTCCCTCGATGCCCAGCTTCCACAAGTTTACCACGAAACCTGATCATTATCATATGTTATTGAAGCAAAACTCTATTCATTCACAAGATAATAAAATAGAGAATGTCTCTATTGGTGACAGTTTAGTTGATCTATATATAGATCAAGACGATGCAAGTGTACTACGACCAAACGCACATAAATCAGATTCTTTTGTTTCTACTACGTTAAAGAGACAATCAGAAATCCCCGATCCCCAACATTTTGATAGGTATGGTTTCAAGAAGAAATCACAATATATAACTGAAGAAGAATATGATCAATGGTGGGAAGGCTATTCACAATATTGTATACGTAGGAAACAAAAATGGCAAAATTTCCTATTAAAGAGTGGATTATCACTTAATAACGATTCACCAGAGAAATTTCCACCACAAAGTGAAAAATTGAAACGCTATGTAAGAAAGGGTATACCAGCAGAATGGAGAGGTAATGCATGGTGGTATTTTGCTCGAGGTGATGAAATGTTAAACAAAAACAAAGGGTTTTACTCAAAATTGATTGAACAAATTGAAGCTGGTAAACGTAATAAGAATACAATTCGTGATTTAGATGTCATTGAAAGAGATTTAAATAGAACATTTCCTGATAATATTCACTTCCATAGAGAATCATTTCAATCTGATGAGCCGCATATGATTCAAGCATTGAGAAGAGTCTTACTTGCATTTTCTATTTATGATTCAGAGATTGGATATTGTCAATCAATGAATTTTTTAGCTGCATTATTATTATTATTTTTAAATGAGGAGAAAGCCTTTTGGATGCTTGTTATTATTACTAAGAAGTATTTACCTGGTGTACATTCAATAAGTTTAGAAGGTGTGAATGTAGATCAAGGTGTGCTGATATTGTGCATTAAAGAATATTTACCTGAATTATGGGCCAAGATGGAGACATCAATGTTAAACTCTACGGGGCAAAAGACAATAAATCAAATTGAAATTTTAAATAAATTACCACCCATTACATTGTCTACAGCAAGTTGGTTTATGAGTTGTTTTGTTGGTGTAGTCCCTATTGAGACGACGTTAAGGATATGGGATTGTTTATTTTATGAGAAATCACATTTTTTGTTTAAAGTTTCTTTAGCTATATTAAAATTAAGTGAAGAGGAATTATTAGAAAGAAAATTGACGATATCACAAAGTATATTAGCCACATTTAGTACTGAATCCTTAGATCATAATAATGGTTCCAAACATGTGAACAAGCAACGAATTGAAAATATGAATCAAGATGATTATGATATGTTATTATTTCAAGTGATTCAAACCTTCCCCAAGAAATTGCTAAATCCCAATGATATCTTTGAAAAGGTAATATTTAAGAAGAAAATGTTATTAAACAAGTTGGATCAAGAAGAGATTGATAAAGTTCGTAAGTATGTGACATCACAAAGAGATAAATGGACAAGATTTAATAAGATTTTGAATCAAGACATACATAACCCAACGTTTTCTGATCTTAACAATAATAATAGTAGCAATGAAGTTATGTCAGAATCAGATAATATTAGTATGAGTAATGAGGAAGTAATAGAAACACTTGCATCAGAAATGTCAGGTTTCAAGAGAATCAGTCTTACTGGAGTGAGTTGGAATAATAGCATTAGAGCTAGAGTAAAATCAATCAAACAAAAAAAAGCTGCTGATGTATTATAAAAAAATATGTGATAGAACATTCATTTTGCATAAGTATATATGGACATAGATATACATTAATTATTTGGTCAAATCCCAACCTCTTTGTAGTCTGTTATAGACGTTGGTGGCTTCTTCCTCAGTTGGATATCTACTCAGTAATACTTGTTTAATATCTTCCCAAGGTAATTGTAGCTGTGGTGCTGCTGGTGGTGCTTGATCTAAGGGGATATCTTCTGGATCTCCATTGGGCTCTTCGACAACAGGTTTAGAGATCATAACATTGACTACAACATTATCTTGTTTCACGGGCAAGTCAACAAGTAAAGTACTATCATGTAACACTTTCCCCTTGACTAAAAGTTTCAATTGACTCACTTGTAAAATAGATTTTTCCTGTTCTTTAATAAATTCTTTCACTTGTAAAACAGTATCTTCCACACTAAATTCATTTTCAATAGAGAATTTTGGTGCTCTAACACTCTTCAAAGTCAACTTGACCCTTTGTGAGGCCCCATTACGAGTTTCCTCACCAGCAAGAGCCTTCTTTCTTGCATGATATTTATATTTCAAAGGAGGTAAAGCTACACCCAAAGTGTCCACTTGTCTTAATGGTTTCTGATGAGTAGCAGGTAATGGAGGGGAATTAATGGTAGCCAAGACCAAGAACTTGTTGACAAAATCGCGATCAGACATCGTTGTGCTGGTATTCGTTTGTACGTATTAATACTTTGATGTTTGAAAGTGGGTTGGAAATCCTTTAAAGTGATTCTTTCATTGAAAAATTTTGGATATTTGAGATGAGACGTAAACAAACCTTCTAAAAGGGAATTTTAAAAAACAGGGAAAGAAAGGTATAAGCTGTTACAAAAATTGGGCAAGATGTTAGAGGACAGTGGAACAGACTCAGTGGGTAAAACTGTGTCAAACCCTGAAGAAACGGGTTCAAACGGTCTTTCTGATGTGATTATACATTTACCGCCCATCATTAATCAACCAGTTCAATTCCATCACATCCAACCATCAACAACAACAACGGAACCCACTACTGCCAGTAACAATACAAGTGAAAAGGAAGGTCCGCTTTTCTTTAACTATCATGAGTTTACAGAGACGTATTATATGGAAGTTGAATGTCAAGCCAATGGACCCCAAGAACACGATACAGAGCATGCCGTAGTAATCACTCATTTCCCTAATGTGTATGTACCTCTTGCATCCAAAGAATGGACCGAAACAAGAATCGTTAGAATACCTCGTTCATACGAACAAAGGGTAAATTATCCATGTTTTAGTGAATATTTACCTGGACATGAACCTGCTGCCATTGTAAGCACAGATGAGTCTCGAGAGTTTATTTGTCGTGGGCAAGTGGTTAGAGATGGACAATGGTATGGATGTACTTCCATATCACCATTGTCCCTTTATTTCACTCTGGACAGATTCAAAGAAATTGTATATCACATCAATACACTTATTGAAAAAGAATATCGATTTGGAAGCAAATCAAACATTCTTGACATGATGTTAGGATTCTTTACATTTGGTCTTTATTCGTGGTTACTACCACACAAGAGATGCGCTTTAGTGGATAATTACATTACCCAATTGAACAATACACCGGAATTCCAACAACGTGGGGTGAAAATCATTCCATTGACACGATCTGGATACCTGTCATTAGACTTTCAAATCCCAACACCAACACCAAACTTTATTACAAGTACAATTGGTTAATTTGACATCTGCTTTCCTAAACGGGAAATTCCCTCTGATCTGTATGAAATTTTTCGTGACAGTGAAAAAAAAAAAAATTTCGTGCTGAAATTTCGTGTATAAAATTTTCTTCTATGGGCGAGTCACCAATGTTGTAAAGATTTTATTCACGTTACTGGCAGTGTCAATTTCGCAATTCGTAACTTGTTGCAATTTCGTGGTTAAAAGATCAGAAGATAAATTATCGTGAGGTGAAATTATAAGCCAAGATAAGAAAAAAAGAAATATATAAAGTGATGAGCAGATGAGTTTCTTTCCAAAGGTTAGGCTGTTGTTGTGTTGTTATAGAGGAGGTTGCTAACCAACCAAACATACAACAACACCTCTCGCTATGCAATATTATAATAAATCTTTAAACATTTTGATGAAATCACCTGTAACAGATGATATGATTCAATATTTGACTAAAGTCACATTAAAAGTGCTACCAAATAATAACCATAACAACTATCCATCTCCACCATGTAGTCCCAATGAAATCAAAACATTTCAACAACAACAAAGATTACCATCTTTAAGAACTTTTATTACCAGATTAGTTAGATACACAAATGTTTATACACCAACATTATTAACTACTGTTTGTTATTTAAATAAATTAAGACGTATCTTACCTCGTGATGCTAAAGGTTTGCCTTCAACAATTCATAGATTATTTTTAGCTTGTCTAATATTAAGTGCAAAATTTCATAATGATTCATCACCATTAAATAAACATTGGGCTAAATATACAGATGGATTATTTAGTTGTGAAGATATTAATTTAATGGAAAGACAATTATTGAATCTATTAAATTGGGATCTTCGTGTAACCGAAGATGATTTAATTTTAGATTTACAATATTTATTAGAACCAATTAGAGAACATATCATGAAGACAGAGATTCAAATTAAGAAACAATCACAAAGACATGTGCGTGTTGGATCCCCAGTTTATAATAAATTACATGAAAGAGATTGTTCTATTGCATCTAATTTAAGTTCTACTACATTAGTGGGTAGTAGAAATAGCAGTCGTTCTGGATCTGAGCTTAATTTAAATAAGAGAATGAATATTACACCAAAGCAAGAAATGTATTCTAGTCTCAATACACCAAGTAATGAATATTATAATACCAATTGGAGACTTGAGCAACGTGTTTAAGTGGAACCCAACCTCAATCGATACCCTAATGATAAATTTTATATAAAACCTTTATACATAATATATTCCTGTTTCAGCTTTTTTACCTTTTGTATTTGTTTTTTTCAGCCTTGCCCTTGCATTCTTTGAAGATGAGGGCATTGAACCCGAAGTGGCAATTCGCTAAGCCCTGTTTCACAACTTTTGGTTAGGGTTGCTAAAGAAAAAACAAACAAGAGGTACCACCGGAAAAACACACCAAAACAGGAAATTTACCCGGCCACGGAGATTTTTTCCGAGATCAGACACCCTCCCCTCCCCTTACATTTCCCCTTTGGGACACCCCGCCGTGGCTATAAATGGCAACAGTTTCCCTCTTTGGACAGACTTCGCCGAGCAAGATCTCCCTCGACAGCCTGCGAGAATTCCTCAAAAGAGCCATCGCTATTGTCTTTTCCCTGTTTCTATGTGATTCCATAGAAATAAACAGTGGCTGTTTGAATCCTTTGACAGAAAAATGTGGTATATAAAGAGGAGGGTTCTGTGATTGAAAGAGTCATTTGTGCCTGGGTTAGGGTATGTCCTTGTACAATTGAACCAAATCACTGTCAAAAAAGTACAAATATACACACATAATGTCTGAAGAACAACAACAACAACCACAAGAACAACAACCAGTAGTTGAAGAAACTGCTGTCCCAGTCGCTGCTAAAGAAGAAACCCCAGTTGAAGCTCCAGCTGCTGAAGAAACTGCTGCTCCAGCCGAAGAACCAAAGAAGAAAGAAGAAGAACCAAAGAAGGAACATCATCAAAAGAAGGCTGCTGCTCCTGCTGCTACTAAGAAGACTGAAAAGAAGGAAGAACCAAAGAAGGAAAAATCTTTATTCAAGAAGATTTTCGGTATTTTCTCTTTATAATCAATCAATTTAGTATTTTAAAAACCACTATTTCATACACCTTTATATCTATTTAAATATTTTCTTTTGTAATAACTAATAATTAATCTTTTACTCTTTAATTGATTGTACAATGCTGTAGTTGCACAGATCTAATATACTCAGCATTCATCATTGCAGAGTCAAATGACACAGTATGAGACATCTTGTTCTTTATTTATTGTGTATCTATTTAATCTATAATCAAGTATGTAATGTACACAGCAATAGATTTAACAGCTAAATCTAGTGCCTTTATATATTATTTATTTACAGGACAGTAAGTATTGATTCATATTTCTTTTTCTCAATCTTCTTTTCTTTTTCTATTATAACTAAGTTTCTTTTTCTTTAATCTTATTATGACCACTTTTCTTTTTCTTGAATCATAGGTAGATGGTTAGAGCCATCCACAACAA
>PPOL03000127.1:0-19737 GCA_003708905.3 Monosporozyma siamensis | reverse complement strand
GTTTAGAGCTATATTTTGGTACAAAATATAAAGTATAAATAACAGAACCGGTAAACAATTACTACACCAAGAAAAGCTTCTATGGCCAAGTTGGTAAGGCGCCACACTAGTAATGTGGAGATCATCGGTTCGACTCCGATTGGAAGCAAATTCTTTTTTACTTTTTTGATTGCCAGAAATGGATTCCAATGAACAACAGGTCCCCATGGCCTACGAAACCACTTTTATCAACAACCTGACCCTCTGATTGATGGGATTCATCATTTAATAACCTGTTTAGTAGTTGTTTTTTATCCTAGGTCATTCTGTATGTTTAATGACAGAAATGTAATGTTATATTAAACTTAAAAGAAGTAATAAGATATACAGTTATATATTCTTATCAGTGGGAAGAAGCCACTGATGATGGAGATTCGTCTTTATCAACAAGTTCATTATTTTTATCATTCTTTAATGGTGGCAATACAGTAGTATTCGTATTAGTCTTGTTATTAGATATACAATCTAGCATAAACAAAAGACTGCTATAATTGTTATTGGTTCCTGGAGTTGACACTACGGAATTAGATCTTCCTGAAGTGTGTGTGGATGAATGTAATGGCTTTGAGACTCCTGGAGCAGGCAATACAGTCACTGAATATGACTGTCTATTATTTAAAAGAGTTGGCGGAGGTGGTATATCATTATTATTAAGTAATACACTTTGATCTCCCGTCATATGTCTCTTAATCCGCTCAAATGGATCTACTGTATGTGTATCTGTTGAGGTACCCGTCACAATAGGTGATGCATTAATTATAGATGTCAAGGGACTAGCTGCAACTGTATTATTTGTCATGCCAGTAGTTTTATCAAAGTCTCTTACTGTAGAATCCGAAGCAATTGACAATCTATCCTCATTTTTCAATTGTAATTTCAAAGTATTTAATTCCACACTTTGTTCATCATATTGGGTCTTTAAATCATTATATTTCTTTTCCCATGAGGTAACCATATCTTGTAAAATATTCATTGATCTTTCTAATAATTGAATTCTATTTGCCTTTCTTTCTCTATATGCTCGTTGAGCTTCTCTATTTTGTCTTCGTCTTTTGGCCAAAACGTCCATATTCCTTGGTGTGGAGGTATTTGATTCCAACTCTTCAGATGGAGTCTGTTGACTTGTTGGGGTGCTTACGATATCCATACTTTGTAAGTATTTTCCCTATAAGATGATAAAATAAAACGAGTAAAGTAAAATAAAACCTTCCTAAGAACGGCTGAAGAATTATAAAAGGTCGACTTATGAAATGGAGGGATTCTTTCCACTAAGACAGGGTGTAGGTTTAGCGGGTTTGAAAGTTGTTGCTTTTATATTGCTTTATCACATAATTAATAATCAAATTAGTAATCGTGAAAAAAATGGGTGGATGAAAAAAAGTCATTTTTTAGTAAGCGCAAATATAACGGGCTAAGATTTATAACAAGGTGATATTAAAGTATTTATTGGTTATAGAGGGTATGTAAAGTTATGGAATGGTTTAAAGGGCGAGGAAGATGGGGAAAAAGAATTAACGTCTGCCAGAATCCTCATCGTCCAAAGAGGTCTCGGTATCATTTTGTGAGTTTGATTCCTTTCTTGTCTGGGCCTCTTGTTCTTCTCTCTTAATTAACTCTTCTTGTTCCTTCAATGCCTTCAATTTGAATTCATCCTCTTGAGCTCTGGTAGCTTTATCACCCTTTGGTGTAATGATCTCATGGATATCCAATTTAGCCATATTATACACAGGATCAGGAATCGAGGCTAATACTTGTAAAACAGCATTATAATAGAATTGTACCCTTGGATTAGGTATACCTTCACTTAATTGTACCGTCATATTATCATATGGCCATGGTGTCTTACTATTTGCATTGAATGTGAATGTAGAACTTAAAATTAACATCACACTTGGAATTCTATCCTTTAATCTTAATTGTAACCACGCATCTAAATCACGACGTAATGATTCTTTGGTAACTCCCGTACCAAATGTTTTAATACCACGAGATATACATGCTACATGTAACTCTTCAGGGGTCAAAGAATTAACACTTTCATAATCTAATCTTTTGTCATCATCAATTAAACGTTTCAATTTCAATCTAATTTGCATACGTAACATATTATCATTCCCCCATGGAGTAATGGAAATGAATTTAGCCATGGCAATTAATTGATCTCTAGATAAATTATCCAAGATAGTATCATTCTTAAACCACATTGCGACATTCTTCACCTCACGAGTCGTGAATGATACATCCATAGATGGGATTCTTTTCCCCATATATAACTTATTGAAAAAGGCATCAAATAAAGCTTTATTTTGTGATGTGACAGTATCAGGTAAGATAGCTTTATTCTTTTCCACTTGATTTAATTTCCATGTATCTTTAATATACTTAGCAGTTAATTGTTTCATCTCAACGAGTTTCAATTGTTTTCGTTGTCTTTGTTGTGATGATTCATAAGTGGAAGGTAATAAATTAGGGAAGAATTTTAATGCTAATGGTAAGAATAATTCAGCAAATGGGATAATGACAAATGCAGAGAAGGGAACCAAACGAAATAAATCTGACATGGTACGTTTTAGTTGGTTTGACTCTCTACGAGTTAATTCGTATCCACTTATTACTTTACCCAGGTGAGATGTCGAGACTTTAATTTCGTATCCGAGAAGTTTAGTCCCATCAACATAATGTTTCACACCATCTTTCACTTTGACCCAAAGGGTAGGTTTCTTTGTTTGTGGAGAGGCAACCTCAGAAGAAGAAGAAGGTTGTTGCTGGCTTGGTGAACTGTAGAATCTTCTTGTGTTAAAGATCACCAGCGATGGAGGGTTTAAAACCAGTGGTCTCACAGCTGCATACCTAGCAGTGCTACTCCCAACTGCAGAATAAAGCATATGATATAGTAGTGGTGGTTAAATGGTTGTGGTTGTTGTGTGTTGTCTCGAGATGGCAATGACTAACAAAGTTGAAATTTTTCAATCATCATAGATTATGTGGATGTGTATGTAGTGGGTATAAGGCATATATAGAATAAAGTATATAGTATGGATGGCACCGTTACAAGACGGTGGAGACCCTTCTAACACGGGACTGTGGGAAGACCTTTGAAGTCACTGGGTGTTTGAACCAGTGGAACCGGAACCCCAATTCGTGTGCAGTCAACTCCCCCAATCCGAGCATGAAACCCTGTAAAAAGGGCAATAGGAGGTTCACCCAACTGCTTCCAACGTATTGCACTGCGTCCTTGTACATTTATAACTCCTTCAACTTGCTATAACTGTGGTAGCAATACAGGTAATCCACTGTTGTTACCCTCTTGTTTCTTGAATTAAAGCCTTTTTTTCAATTTGCCATAATAAAAATCCACTATTTAACACCTTTCACACCGTAATATACACTCCCTCCATACCTCCTTTACCACTTAGCTAAGCCGGTAAGTTAGTTATTTATTATCAGAATGAGTGGGTACGATAGAGCATTATCAATTTTCTCCCCCGATGGTCACATCTTTCAAGTGGAATATGCCATGGAAGCAGTGAAAAGAGGGACATGCACAGTGGGTGTTAAAGGTGTTGATTGTGTAGTACTTGGTTGTGAACGTAGGTCTACATTGAAACTACAAGATCCAAGAATTACTCCCTCCAAGATAGCCAAGATTGATGATCATGTTGTATTATCATTCGCTGGTCTTAATGCAGATTCACGTATTTTAATTGAAAAGGCTCGTGTAGAAGCTCAATCACATAGGTTGACATTAGAAGATCCAGTCACTATCGAGTACATGACCCGTTACATTGCTGGGATACAGCAAAAATATACTCAATCTGGTGGTGTGAGGCCCTTTGGTGTCTCCACTTTAATTGCAGGGTTCGATGGACCTCGTGATTCTGTGCCAAGATTATATATGACTGAACCAAGTGGGATTTATTCCTCTTGGGCAGCACAAACCATTGGTAGAAACTCAAAGACTGTGAGAGAGTTCTTAGAGAAGAATTACGATCCAAAAGAACCACCTTCCTCCGTGCAAGAATGTATTAAGTTAACCGTTAGAGCATTATTAGAAGTTGTCCAAACCGGTGCCAAAAATATCGAAATTACTGTCGTTCAACCGGGTGAAAAGATAGAGAACTTGACACTGGAACAAATCAACACCGTCGTGCAAGAAATTGAAGACGAAAAGGTCGCTGCCAAGTAATATCCCTTCGCTACATCTATTATCTTCTCTTTATATATTACGTACATACATTATGTATACATTTTGAACCTGGAAAAAATTACGTTAAGAAAAAAAGAAAAAAAATAATAATCAAGTGCTTTTTTCACTCGAACTATTAGATCTCATCGCATTTTGAGACAGAGATATCCCACTAAATAGACCCGCACACATATTTATATAGGGTTTACACACAAAATGGATAATCAAGGTATGCTCTTGCCTGACATCAAAGAGGAAGAGTTGTCGACTTCGATTGTTTTACCAGAAAAGATGGATTATATAGAAATTGTTAAATCCACACAGTCCTCGACCATGGATGAGAATACCGCCACAAATAATCATTTACCATCTTCTATACCCACCAGTGATATAGATACAAGTGATAATAACATTATTACTCCTGATAATACTACTATTTTAGTGTCGTCTTCTTCCAAAATGCCCGTGTCAAATGAAGATTTGTCTTTACTCCCACCGTTACCAAATACAGATGACTTACATGTTCCAGACCATATACACCAACCTTCTCCATTACATACAGAGATACTGACTACACCTGGGATACAAACACTACCATCGTTACCAACTGTCGATACAAATGAGGAATTAAATTTAATTAATGCTTTAGATATGAATACAAACGAAACTACACGTCTGTCTCGTTCTTCTTCATTGAAGTCAGTATTGAAATCAACACTATCTCATCAGGACCTGGCAGAATTACCACAACCAGTAAACAGTACACAACATATACATATTTCGTTACCTAGATCTTTATCCAGATCAAATAGTCAACGCCGTGATAGAAATACATCATTATCCTCTTCCATATCGTCATCCCCATCACCTGTATCTCAATTACCCGCTTCAAATAACACCACTACCACTGCAAATACATCCACTACATCACATAACACATCACCAAAGTTTCAACTATTGAAAAGAGCATCTTCTACACTTTTAAGAAAGACTTCTTTCAAAGGGGTAAATAATAACAACACCGATATAAACAATGCATCATCATCTTCTATTTCATCATCTCATCAAAAGATAAAGGCAAGCCCTATACTCACACAAAATGGGTTTGAAAATGGTAATTCTGATTTAACTCCAACTTCTTCTATTTCCAACTCAGTTAGGGGTAATTTACCTCCAAATGCACCAACTTTGAAAACTAGACCTTCACTTCGGTCAAGACTTTCGTCTGCAACTCTCTCCTCAACAACTTCTAACACAACTCAACCTCCATTACAAAGAAGTAATTCCATTCTATCACGAAAATCCTCATTGGGATCCAAGATGAAATTAAACCTAACGAGAATAATAAGTGGTAGTAATAAACATCCACCTCATCCGATGTCTCATGATCAATTATCAGCAATCAATTCACCAATACATAATGATTATGATCGTAAAAACGTTATAAATGATTCACGAAAATCATTCTCCATCAATTCTTCACCTTCTACAACATGCTTCTCACCAATAACAAAGAATAATGATCCTAAATTATTATCAAAGATGGTTTCTATAGATTTACAAAAAATTAATGATACATCACCAAGAGTTATCACTTTAGATGATACATTACCTGACATTGTCACATTATCCAAAGAATCAAAAGTGTCAACGAATTTACTATCGTATGAGGGGAAGGATCAAATATCATTAAAAGATTATTATTCATTGTTAAATGATATATCACAAAGAGAAGATTCAAATTTAAAATTTATTGAAGATAAATTTAATCAATCTGGTTGGTGTTCAAATAATGAAATAAATCAAATAACACAGAAGCGAGTCATTATAAATAAATTATGGAAGGAAAAATTGCATGGTTATGATATAAAATGATAAACGATATAAATATATATAGCTTTTATAATTTCCCATTTTTAATAATGGATCCCTCTTTATACAAGTTATCTAATTCATTTTGGAAAAATTTTGTTGATTGTTGACGTTTAATCTTTAAAGTTGGTGTAATACAATCATTATTCACACTCATTAATTCAACACCAACGTACATATTATGCAATTTTTCAAAACCTTGTAATCCATCATTACAGCATTTATTTATTTCCATCAGCAATGCTCTTTTCAAATTAATATTTTCATTAATATTAATTAATAGGGTATCCGAATCCCAATGAAGAAATTTCTTCCTCTCATCTTCTGTACCATAATCAATATCATCTAACAATTTTAATATAGCCTCAATATCAATACTAACAATCCCAATTAAATAGGATTGTAAAGAATCACCAAAGACAAAAATTTGAGTAATATAAGGACATGAGGATAAATAAATATTTTCAATCTTTTCTGGTGCAATATATTCACCATGAGATAATTTGAAAAAATTCTTAACACGATCAATAATGTATAATCTTCCCTTCTTATCAATCATGGCAATATCCCCCGTTGAGAACCAACCATCTTCGTCGAATGCCTCATTGGTAGCCTTTTCATTCTTATAATATTTGGTAAAGATTTGTGGACCACGTAATTGTAATTCACCTTTCAATTCTTTTTGAGTTAAATAATTCATTTCAGGAACATCTTTCAATCTACATTCTGTGGTGATACCAATAGCACCACAAGATCCAGGGTCTCTTTCGTATGGTTCACTCAGACAAATACCAGCAAATGATTCTGTCGAACCATAACCTTGCCTAATACCAATATCAAGGCATGATCTCAAGAAAAGCAATGTATCTTTTGAAATTGGTGCTGAACCAGTTATAATATAATTTGTATTAGTTAAACCTAACCCATCTCTAATTCTATCAATTAAGACACGATGATAAACCAAAAAATTCATAATTGATTTGTCTGTCCCGGATCTACTAGTAAATCTTTCACTCTTAGCATCAATAATCCCCGTAGCCAAGTTCCTTTGTATTGAAGTCTTTGATAAGTTAAGTTTAATCCCGGCTTCAAAACGAGTCAAAATACGTGGTACCAAAGCCAAAGCATCAGGTTTTAACACACGTAAATCTTCCACTAATACAGTAGGATCAGGTTGATGTAAAAATCCAAGACAGATCCCACGAGACAAATCATATGCCACAGTTTGTCTGGCAAAAATGTGAGCTAAGGGTAAGAAACAACAATCATATAATTGTTTTGCCTTTTTATGTTGTGGAATCTTGAAAGTTGACAGGGCAAATGCAATCCCTGAGGAAATAACTTGTTGGGAAACTTCAACACCCTTTGGTAAACCTGTAGTACCACTTGTAAATGATATGGTATAGATTGAATCTACAGTTGGTGGGATTATGGGAACTTTAGTCATTGAACCTATTGTCTCTACATGCTTCATGGAGTGTAGAGATATATTCTCCCCTAAAGAGTTCTTAATATTGTTGTTCAATAGCGAATCATTAATGGCATTCAATTTATGTTCATCAGTTTCATCAAGACAAATTAAAGTATTAATATATTTTAAATGTGGGATTAAAAGTAAAATCTTATAAAGATTAACAATACTGAAACACAAAACTGGACTTTCAGTTAAATTCAAAATATATTCTGAAGTTTCTTGTCCCAACGTCTCATATAGTGAGGAATTGGTTAAACTATAATATTGGCATGCTAAATCTGTAATAATCCATTGTGGACTATTATGAGATAAAATGGTGACAATAAAATTATGGTTATTTAAGGGTAACTTTCTCTTAACATTAACCAGTGAAAGAATGCCCGACCCAAAATATTGAGCCCTTGTGGCCACTTGTTTATAAGTTTGGTAAGAGTAATGTGCACCCCAAGTATCGGTCTTTTCTTCCCATGGTCTCACTCCAAGGCAATGATTTTGTGGCCACATTCTAACAGCAAATTGGAAATGATCCAAAAAAGTCTTCAAATTATGGTCAGTACAAGTAACCAACTGTTTATGTGATAAAGTACTTCTATATACAGGAGTCTTATTTAAGTCCTGGCTAGGACCAATAGGAGACGCTTGCATTTGAAGAAAAGTCTTATAATTAGGCCAACTGTTTAAAGGTAGTTCTTCTAACAGAGCCAAGAGATATTCATCTGAACCTCTTCTGTACCCTTCTAACCTTTTCTTTAACGTTTCATACCTTGGATCAGAATGAATTAAATCGGAAATGGAGAATTCTTGAGTGAGCGTCATACTTAGTTGGTTGTGCTGTAGATACTTCTGTTGCAGTTGAAAGAACGAAGGACAAATGTGTGTATCTTCTCCGCCTTTATATATGATTATATACCCGTTGGAGACCCCACCTGGCAAGTATCAAATCACAACTCATCCAAAACCGAAGAATTAAATCCGTATTGAATTATTGAACAGAAATTTATTACTTGGCAAAAAATACGTCATTTTAGAACCCTCGAGGACACATCCCAAAAAGGAAACTCTCCGGTGGCCGAAGTGGCAAAACTCCGGGGAATGCGGAACAATAAAACTGGGATAGCGCCGTTTATAAAATCACGTGACCTTCGGGATTTCCCAGAATTTATTGGGTGTGCCGAATCTGACTCATTTAAACTTTCCAAGAACTATCAATTACTCGAGACTTTGGTACTTCCATCTACCTCTTCTTGTTTTGGTAGCCCCCAGAGGGTGGTAAATATATAAGTATAAGTATCGTATCTACATTTTCTGCTAAAACTTGAAGTAAAATAAACCACCCCCCCCTATTAAGAATATTATTTTAGAACAACATGTTCAGTCTTCCAGATGAAATTTTAGAACGAATAGTTCGGCAGAATGATGATAGTATAAGAACTTTAATATCATGGTCCTTATTATCTCCATATATTCAAGATATTGTATCGAAAGAGATAGGGATTATCACCATTCAAGATGGCTTTACTAGTAATGATTGTATTACTGATCCGAACTACAACCCGATAGAAGATTTGTTAGGGTTCCAATGTTTAATTTCAAAGGACCCAACATTCAACAATCATTTAAATATTTGTTCAGATGATATTGATGATGAATATATCATGTCTCAAGACCAATCTTTCAAATATTTTATATCCCACTTCAGTAATCTTTTAATTGTAATAGAATCATATAGATCTTACAGTGAAAGATTATCCAACACATTGGCAAGGATTGCCAATTCATGTCATTTAAATGTTAATATTTGTGTGTTTTTCAAGACTCATACTAATTTTATAAGTAAATTATATTTTAAACCATTTAAACTATTGACACCAAATATTTCATTAACTGAATTATACATCTTCGGTAATGTCAATTTATTATCCACACAAGAAAGTCTAGTGGATATTGACACTTTATATCAGACGGTATATATCCAATCCATGAAGACTATTTATTCATTGGATATTATGGATGATACAAGAGAATTTTTTGCTCCGGAGTTAACCACAATCAAAAAAATAAACTATAATGACTCTGTAAACATTGAAAAATTCTTAAGACATTGTCAAGGGATCAAGAATATTGATTATTTAAAATTCCCCATTTTAAATAATTTAAATGGGAAATATATCTTTGTCATCCCTAAATGTGAAAGAATCACATTAACTGAATTCAATAATAATGTTACATATCCATTGATTGATGGTAGTAAAGTGACAAATAAATTGACACTAAAACCAAGTTTAAGATCATCTGATCCAATTTTCAAAAATTTATCATTCCCTAACATTAAGTATTTAAATCTAGAAATCCTGGAATTTAAGACCGTTCAATTCATGAATTGTGATTTTAACCAAGTGAGAAATATTAATGTTGAGAGTTGTTTAATTCCATGGGATACATTAGAATTCCATCAGGGTAAGAATTTAATCGATTTGAACATCAAATTAAAGTTAACAGATTGGCAACAATTATCTTGGTTACAATCGTGCCCTTACCACATTAAAAATTTACAAATTATGGGGAATATTATTTGTTATTTACCCACCAATATCATATCAAACAATTTATTCCTAGATTCAACCATCAACCAAGAAATAAGTATGAGTTCTTTAAACAGACCTGAGAAAATTGATAATATTATTTTGAATGTAGACTCATTGGAACAATGCCAATTTTTACAAGAATTAATGTCAAATCCACAAACACATCCAACAAGTTCATCTTTGACAATTATTATTGATGAACAGAAATTGAAGACATCTTTAGGAATGAATAAGAATAATAATATCTTGGCACAAAGTTTTCAACTTTCTGTATCAACAATGAAACATTTAACCGTTTTATTGGTAGATATCGATATCCCACAATGCCCAATTTTAAACAAAGAACACTCAACAAATGAAGATAGTTATACGTCTAATGACCATAATTTTATCCCTTTCAACAATATAATCTTATCTTCTATTAAAGTTAAAGAAGAGAAAAAGGCACCAATTGATACCATATCACCTTCACAGTTTAGAAGAAACAGTTTAGCTGGGTTGTCTAGTAACGAAGCCAGAAAACAAAGTATTATATCCTTTGATTCTGTCCAACCTAAGATGCTCGATTCTACTTCTGAAAGGAGAAGATCTTCTTTGGATAGTGTATCTTTATTCTCAAATTTACATTATGTTTATTCAAATGAATATGCAATTGATGATTCCACGGACCATACGGATTTTATTAACTTAAATTTACAAGGTTCAAATTGTCCAAATATTATCACTTTAAATTTAAATAGTATTGAAGCCACGATTATTAGATTTGATGATTTACCCAGGGGCACTAAAGTCCCACTATTACAAATTTGGTTTACTTTAGATTCTCCTATTACTAACTATGAAACGTTTGTTATTGGGATAACTAATAAAATCATAGATTTAATCAATTATCCATATCTTCAAATGATTGATTTGATATCTTTCCAAAAATTACAATTATTTTTGGATCTTACTGATACACAACTTCCATTTGATTCAGGTATGACCTTTAAAACATTAAGTACAGATTTAAATCATTTATTGCTCCAAAAAGGACATTCTTTGAATTTTATTGAATTTACTACTAATGATAAGAAATTGATTGAAATATCACCACCGTTTTCCATCTGCATTAATATTTGAAACTCGACATAACAATTATTGGACTATTTTTTTTTTTTTATAAACATCCAGACAATTATCTCTATTTGTAAGTTTATTATTTCACAATTATACTATATTTTATATGTAATCATTTATTATGTCTTTTATTTATGGCTTAACTAAAAAAATCTATGTTATTCATTCACCATATTCAGTTCTTTACGCCTTGATCAGGCAGGTTTTTTCTCAACAATAATATGAGTGACCTGCAGCGGCAAACAGTATATACGCAAAACAATCTCATGTAAGGTTGAAAATAAAGCCTTGTACCCACAAAAGTCACGCTATAATAAGTTAAGACCAGAAAAAAACCTAAAAATTTGCCATAGGATCTTCTAAATCGTCAGTAATCTTGACCTCTGAGCCTGTATTATCCAGCAAATGACGTTTTCTAGATTTCTCAGAACTTTCTACATCCTTTGAAGTCGCAACAAAATCATTTTGTAATTCTTTCTTAACAGCATCTCTGTATTCTTTATTATCATCTCTTGGTTCAAAAAACACATGGTCTACTTGTATTCTTCTACCAGCTATGTTAACACCATTCAAATTATCAATAGCCAAAATAGTAGATCTTTGATCCTCATACTTTAAATACGCAAAACCTTTTGAATCACCAGTGTACTTATCTCTTACCAAGAGAATATCTACTGGAACACCATACTGTGCGAATACTGTCAGTATATCGCCTTCTGTTAATTCTTTATTCAATCCTCCAATGAAAATATATGCTTGATCTTTATAATCATTATGCCATGATAATTCAGCTTTCAATATTCCAGACTCTAATTCCGCATTATTAATCTTTTGAATGTTTCTAGCTTGTGACATATCAGTAACCGAGCCGTTTCCCCAGTACTTGCCTTCTAGGAATAGAACCTTTTCATCTTTCTTCTTTAAAAGTGTCTGTTAACTTTTTTTCAAGAAGACAAATGAAAAAGTCTTTATTAATAAAGAATAAATAAATTCCATTACAAATACATATCAATGTTTTAATTTACATATCACATAAAGTGTCATTTCTTAAAGAAAACGACACGTTTCCTTTTACAAAGGAGTCTCTTAAATTTTAGAAGTTTCTTGGTCATTTAATATAAAATAATTCAATTTTTTCTTATTCCCTAACGTCTCTGTAGCCCACTCATTGTCAAATAACTTTTCATTCAACCAGTAGCATGCTCATACAATTCTGCGTTAGTTATAGAAAACTTATCGTATTACTGGGAGAAAGATACTAAAGTGAGCTATGATTTATTTTAGTTATTGCATATCCTCAGAAGGTTTCTCAGAAGGTACTTTAACGACATCAGTATCTGGAGCGTTAATTCCTTCCAAAATAGGCTCTATTGGAGTTGGTTTTACATCATCGTTTACAGATTCTGTATTTGAAACTAGCTCTTCTTGAATGCCCTCAGTAAACTTCTTATCCTCTTCCATAAATTGTTCTTGCATTTCTCTCTCCGCTATGGCCTCTAAATCTTCTTCCATCATTAAAGCATGTCCATCGTTGTCATTTCTAGAACTAATACTATCAGACAAAGATGTAGTTGATGGTAATATAGCACTTGATGAAAGGTTAGAGTGACTAGAGTCGTCATTTCCAACCTTTTCAACCTCTTCCCCACTATTTTCTAATTTAGTAGTAGATTCAACTTTAACTTTTGTTTCGTAAGGGTCGGTATCATCCCGATCAATGACTTCCTTCTCATCTTCACTTTCGATACCATTCTCTTCTTCAAAAGGTTGGTTTTCAGCAACAAGAGATTTTTCCCTTATCACCATTTTCAAAGACCACAGAGATTTAACTTGAATAGTATAATTTTCATTCTTAGCAATAATTTTAGTAACGTTATTAACTTTAGATGGAAGCTTTCTTCCTCTCGGACCTCTAGCTCTCTTTTGACGTACATCAGAAAGTTCCTTCTTTGCAGCTGGTTCTTCTTTTTTAACGGTACTATTAGACTTACCAATATTATTTGGTTTCAGGCCACCTGGAGGAACCATACCTGGTAATGCAATAAGGTTATTTAAATCATTAATAAAATTCATCTTTCTTGGTGGTTGACTTTCATTATTATCAGACGATTTGGGAATTCCATTACTTTCTAAATCTTTCATTTGTTGTTTCTGTAACATTTCTTGGAATGCAGCAATTCTTGAAGAGGGTTTCTTAGGAACAGGAGGAGGACCCTTCTTTTTTGGTCTTGTGGATGGAACAACTGGGATTGGTTTAGAGGTAGTATCTTGAGGTTCTGGTGTTTGGGTAACTGGTTCCTTGGTTTCAGGAGCTTCATCTTCAACGTTTACTTTGTCATTTGCTTCCTCTGCCTTTAAAGAGCTTTCTTTAGATTCAGAAAGTTCCTCTTCTTTTGATACTTCTTCATTTGTATTCAGTTCTCCCTTAACAGCTGTGAGTTCAGGCACACTTTCACTGGCTGAAACATTTTGAGTGTCTGCATCAGCAGCAGGTTCTTCAGATTTATCTTCATTTTCACCAATAGAACGTTCTTTTGATGGACTTTGTTCAATTTCTTTTGTTACATCAGGTTCCTTTTCCTTTTCAGGGGTTCTAGCTTCAGAAGCTATATTATCTTTCTCTTCATTACTTTCAGTCAATTGCTCTTCAGTTTTACCCTTCACTGTTCCGTCAAAACCTTTATCTTCACCCACAGGTGAGTGATGACTCTTGTCGGGACTCTCTTCGAATCCCTCCGTCTCATTTTTACTTCTAGTGTGGTCGACTTCTTCCTTAATCAAATCATTGCCTTGTTCTAAGGATTCAATATTATCACTCACAGTGGGTTCTTCAATGGGTTTATCACTAGATATAACACCAGTTTGTTCTTGTTCACTTTCGATTTCTTTTGGTTTCTCGAGTTGGTTAAAGTCTGCAGTACCAGGTGTACCATTCAAAGGTTCTTCCATGGGAGAGGAAGACGTATTAGTTTCCGTGTTAAGTTCTTCAGTCCCTGACTTTAAAGGTTCTTCTTCGGAGTTAGAAGATTTCACAACATTAGATTCCTGACTTTCAATAATTTCTTGTTTCTTTCTAGTTGGTCTCTGTTTGGGAATTGTAGGGGTAGAAGCATCAGGGATATTCACCGGTGATAGACTAGCTTGGGCAGATGATGCTACTTTTCTACTAGGTCTACTTTGTGGTATCACTGGTGTCACAACAGAACTATTATCAACTGACTCATTTGGACTACTTTCTGCAATTGGAACACCAGTACTAGACGGAAATTTACTTCTTGTAGGCCTTTGAGGAATCTTTGGTTGAGATGATAATTCCACCTTATCAGTGGAAGGAGATTTTTTAGCATTTGGTCTTTGAGGTATACTAGGCACTGCCACTTCCTCTTTAGTATCTGCTTCTGCCTTAGTTTCTTTGGTAGTTGTAGAATGGGTATGACGATGTGAATGTTTAGCGATCAATTTCTCCATTTCTTCCAATTCTTCATTCGTGTTATCGACTAAATTATTGATCACATCAGTAGTAGATCTTCTAATTGGTCTATGTGCAGGAACTACAGGTTCTTGTTCCACAGGTGAATCTTCTTGCTGAGTAGACTTTGCTTCACTCTCTGGCGTTGATTCAAGGGAGACATCCATCGTACGGGCCTTCCTTACGGGTCTTCTAGTTGGAATTGAAGGTATTGGAGACCCATTTGGGGATCCTACAGAAGAGGGCATTTCTTCGGACGAGCTCATTGTAATGTTATCGGCTTTTCCACAATTGAATTCCCTCGAGAAACCTTTGAAGCTGTTTGGATTGCAATATCTTGACATTCTTTTTTTCACTAATTCGATATTTCAAATCTTTAATATCACATGAAAGTTATCAAAAATGAGAACCCAAAACTGACAACCAGCACAGTGAACATTGCTATCAAATTGGTTGCTATTACAAGATCCAAAGTGTTTTGGAGGAAAGGAGGATGAAAGATGGTATCAGTATAAGTGATTCGGAAGATGATGAGGATTTTGATAATCTTTATGAGAAATCGATAAACAAATCCGTCACAGAGACGGTGATTCAAAAGCGATTGCCAGTGCAAAGGGACCTTTTTAACCAAATTTTACCTGGACAGCAAGCACTGTACGAAGAAATCACTAAAGAAGTGACTTTTGGTCCTACACACCATAAATTTAGAGACCATAATGATGCTGATCTTTATGGCATCACCACGGTCGATATGAATGAAAATATCTTATCCTATTATATTTACCCAACGAACTATCCAGTTAGAGAATATCAGTATAATATTGTAAACAAGGCCTTGCTTACAAATGTACTTTGTGCCATCCCAACAGGTATGGGGAAGACATTTATTGCTTCCACCGTGATGTTAAATTTCTTTAGATGGACAGAGAATGGGAAAGTTATATTTATGGCTCCAACAAGACCTTTAGTGGCACAACAAATTAAAGCTTGTTTGGGGATTACTGGGATTCCTAATGATGAAACAGCAATCCTGTTGGACAAATCGAGGAAGAATAGAGAAACTATATGGAAGGACAAAAGAGTATTCTTTACCACGCCACAAGTGGTCGAAAATGATTTGAAAAGAGGTGTGTTGAATCCAAAGGATATCATTTGTTTAGTTATTGATGAAGCCCATAGAGCTACAGGTTCATATGCATACACTAATGTGGTAAATTTTATTAATCGATTTAATTCATCATACAGGGTACTTGCCCTAACCGCTACTCCTGGGACTACCTTAGAAGGTGTTCAAGAGGTTGTAAACAATTTAACTATCTCCAAGATTGAGTTGAGAACGGAAGAAAGCGCTGATATTGTTCGATATATGAAGAATAAAGATATTAACAAGATTCAAACGGGTTTAACGTCCGAAATAGAAGATATTATTGAACAAATTGGTATTGCCATTACACCTGCATTGAAACAAGCTGTTGAGTTGGGGATATATGAAGAATGTCCACCTTCCAATATCAATGCTTTTAAAGCTATGCAACAAAGTCAAAGAATCATTGCAAATCCAAGTATACCTGAGGGTATTAAATGGAGGAATTTTTTCATACTTCAATTATTGAATCATGTGGGACAAATGTTGAAAAGAATCAAGATTTATGGTATTAGAACTTTTTACAACTATTTCACAAACAAATATAAAGAATTTACTACTAAATACAATTTGGGGAAATCTACTAATAAAATAGCAGCAGACTTTTATTTTAATCCAATACTTAAAGTGTTAATGACAAAATGTGACCAAATGTTATCTGATGATTCATTTCTTGGACATGAAAAACTTCAATATATTCGTGATGAATTGAATGGTTATTTTAAAGAAGACACTAATCAAGCAGAATCCCGTGTTATTATATTTACAGAATTAAGAGAGAGCGCTTTAGAGATTGTTAAATGCATTGATGGTATGAATGATCATCATATTCGACCTCATATCTTTATAGGTCAAGCAAGAGGTAAAGAAGGTTTTGATGATGTTAGTTTTACACGTAAACATAAACCAAAGGGAAGGAAAAAAGTTGATCGACTGAAAAGAAAGGAAGAAGATGAAGAATTTGAATTACAAAGACAACAAGAGAAAGAACAAGCCAAATTGGAGAGAACAGCAAGAAGAACGGCTAGTTCTGAAGAAGCTCAAATTAATGGTATGACGCAAAAACAACAAAAGGAGGTGATTCAAAATTTTAAGAATGGTGATTATAATGTCCTTGTATGTACTTCAATTGGTGAAGAAGGTTTGGATATTGGTGAAGTTGACTTAATCATATGTTATGATACTACTAGTAGTCCCATTAAGAATATTCAAAGAATGGGGAGAACAGGGAGAAAGAGAGATGGTCAAGTTATGCTTCTATTCAGTAGTAATGAATCTTATAAATTTCAACAAGCCATGGATGATTATGCAAATCTTCAGAAATTAATTAGTCAAGATCATATTGAGTATCAACATTCGGATAGAATAATTCCAAAATATATAATACCTCATTGTGAAGAAGTTTTCATCAAAGTTAACGACGAAGATCAAGAACTTAATAATATTGATGATGTGGATGAGGTTATTCGTTATGCTACTCAGTGTATGTTAGGTAAACATCCCAAAGTTAAGAAGAAAAATGAAACCACCACAAAGAAAAAGTCTAAACAATCAAGTGATAGTACAAAAGAATCCAAAGGAGCAAGCGTTGTTGATCAATTAAAGAAAAAGGGGAGTAAGGCAAAATCATCTAATTCAAAGACCTTTTTCATGCCGGATAATGTAGAAACTGGAATTGTGAAAGCCAGTGATCTTGTAAATAAATACGTTACTGATAAAAATGGAGAGAAACAATTGGTTGAGAGTGGTGATATATCCCCGTTAAACAGCAGACCAAAGAAAAAACGCAAACTAACAGTACTAGACCAATTTGAGAATGATTCATTATCCTCTGAAGATGAGTTTGAAGATGATCATAATGATCTAGAACAAACTGAAGTAAAAAGTGAAAAAGGTAAAGAGAGTATATCCCACGTGAACCCTCTGCTTCCCAATGAACATATCCCAGTAAAGAAAGAAATAAAGGAGCCCACTATTTTACTCAGTAAAACATCAAAACAAGTTAAGAAAGAACATACCGATAATGACATTATAGAAAATAGCGGTTTAGACTTTTTTAGAAAAAATTATAATCCTAATGTTACTCCAGCAATAAGTGTAATTCCCAGACTAGATATAGACACGAGAGTCGGGAAAGTACCACATTCTCGTAAGGTTACAACGTTACTCAATTTGTTTGAAAAGCATAAAACAGCTGATAAGTCCACTATTATAGAAATAAACCGGCTGAAATGTATGGCAAAACGTTTAGATAATAGTAATAAGACAATTTCACAACCTGAGACCAGTAGCCAGAATATTCTGCAGAGTAATAACACCAAGGAGCCCATTAGTGCATCCACAACCTCACAAGATTTATCAAAGGAGGAAATTTTAGATGAATTGTTAGAATCTGATTCAGATCTGGAAATTTGAACAAAGAAAAAAGGAACAACCTATTACCTAATGATCTACCACTTCCATCTAGCTATCATATAACTGCTAAGCTCACCAGAAACCTAGAACATCTCATTCTAAAGACACTAATACATGCATTTTATATAACATGGCATATAATACAATTTATATATGTCGTACAAAAGGACAATTTACCTATTTATTCAAAATTTTCAGCTTTTTTGAAAACGTATAAAAGGCGTCGAGAAATCTTGTTTCCTGCGGTTTTATTACTGTCTAAAGCAAAGTTTTAATGTTATCTTACAGTTGAAAAAGAACCATCCTTATGCACGGGAAATACGCATATCAGTGAGGATTCGTCCGAGATTGTGTTTTTGCTGGTTGAAATTTATTTAAACCAGACCGTCTCCTCATGATCAACTGTGATGTTTCGCTTTTAGAAACATCCTAGATTATGTAGGGAATTTTTGGAATTATGTTTATTCAATTAACTTCTTTTTTCTTTTTTTTCAATTCTGGATGAGATGTGAGGTCACATCGTTGAGATATTGGTAGAAAGAAAGTGGGGATTCTGGTAGGGTTAGAGAGTGACGAATATTTATTCAAAGAGTTGAACTTTTTTTTAAATGATATGTGTACCTTTAACTTTGATATATTTCTTATATGTCAAATAGTGTCTCTGAACCTTCTAGTATTTTTTTTTTGACCTTCTTTGTAGGAAATGACTGGTAAGGAATACTTACATTTTTATGTTTAATATGTCATCTTCCAAAATTATAGATTGACTAGCTAAAAGTTAACCAATACCAACTTGTATACAGGTGTTCTTTAGTGCTCCCTTTTGCGAATTTACTGTCTGCTCATTGCAGGTGAGCTTGTCAAATTGGACGCGAAAATCACGTGACTGGCCGGGAAAAGACCCAAAAAACTCCGCGACGGGGAATTGAACCCCGATCTGGCACGCGACAAGCGCCCATTCTGACCATTAAACTATCACGGATTGGGAAAGAGAGCACTCACGCTGGGGGTCGAACCCAGAATCTTCTGATTAGAAGTCAGACGCGTTGCCATTACGCCACGCGAGCTCAGTTTCTTATTTTTTTGTCAGAGATCGGTTTAATTTATAGGATTAATTTTATCATGATTTTGATAGCTATATGAAGCTACAGTTGAGTTATAACTTTTAGTATGATCTTTCCTTAAAGATCTGGTTTCGATTTATTCATAAGTGTTTTTTTTTAATATTGAGAAAGGTTAAGAAATGAATTAGTTAGAATCAAATTAAGAAATGACTATACTTTAGTAATGACAAGAAAAAGAGAGAAAAACCAAATGAAAATTTTTCACTAGTTGTATTGTGTGGACCAGCTTTGCATGTCATTCTAAGTTGAGGTTACCTAGTCTACTGTGATAGCTGGAGATTCTAATTAATTATTGTTAAGTGCGAATTTG
>PPOL03000126.1:0-20140 GCA_003708905.3 Monosporozyma siamensis | reverse complement strand
TTTTTTTTTTTTTTTTTTTTTTTGAGATGAGAGTTTGTTTCTGATGATCTTATTTTATTACTAATTCCAGAGATTTGGATGTGTCACAATTTAACCTGATTGTATATATAGCTGATATATCTTAGAATTAAATATGTATCTTGTCGTGTGATGTTGTAGAGACAGCACACCACGACAACCCACACAAGCTATGCTTCGTTCAATATCACTTTTAAATAAATCTCATTTTGTAAGATTCGCATCAACACAATTAAGTCAAGCTAAATTTATTAAACCAACAAATATAATAAATAAAATACCAAATTTAAATTTAAATATTACTGAAAGAGCAGCACAAAAATTAAATCAAATTTATAATACAACTAATGAAATCTTAAATATTGAAGTGGAAAATGGTGGATGTCATGGATATCAATATAATTTTAATCTTTTAAAAGAATCAACCTTGAATGAAAAACTTTCAAAGGAAGAGGATGAATTCAGTGATGATAATATTACTAAAGTGACATTCATTACTGAACCGGGGAAAGTAATTATTGATTCAAATTCGTTAAAAATTTTAAATAATGGGATTTTAAATTATTCGACAGAATTAATTGGTTCAAGTTTTAAAATCGAAAGTGAAGCATTAAAGAGTAGTTGTGGTTGTGGTACCAGTTTTGATATCGAGGAGTAATGTTCATACATTTGCGTATATTATGGGCAAACACCCCGTCATTACATCCAATGTATCATCCTCATTAACTAATATCATCATTTGATTCGTCAAAGTCATGAAATTTCGTATTAAAATTTGTCTAATGGGCAATTTTATAATATTCATACCTGTCTTATTATTCATATATGATTCAATCATATCACTAAATAATTTGTCCTCATTAGTATTATTATTATTCTTATATTTATTATATATTTGCAAACAACTGTTTCTAGAAATATCAATTGTGTATCTATCCAATAATGCATTGGATTCTTTTGATTCAAACATGAATTTCACATCATAAAATCGAGATTTATTGGGACCAGGAATTAAAACGTCTAATATCTGAAACATATTAATATTATTGAAATGTATAGGCCATATGATAATACCACGAGTGTCCCTTAACCAAGTAGTAAATTTATTCCAAAGTGGGTTTTTAAGTGTAATATCATTATTACATACACAAACAATCATCTTTTGACTCGACACTTGTCCATAAAAATGTAATTCATATTGATCATTATCATCATCTTTTATATAACATCTATAATCATCATTGGTACTATATTCTCTAAAAATTAATACAGTTTCTAAAATTTCTTCTAATTCATAAATAATTGATGAGTCGAACGTTATGAATTGATTCAATCCATAGAAGTTACAATCTGTAGGCATTTTTCTTTATTCTTTTCGATATCGTTTGTCACATTGTTCACTAATAGTGTTTTTTTTTTTCAAGATCGTTTTTTTTTTTTGCACTAAAATAAAAAGTACTTTTATAATCTTTAAATGTGGGGCCATATTCTATTTAGATCAAACTAACAGCTCCTGTACTATACCAGCAACATCACACACCACATCACATACCTCATTACAAAGTTATGAGTGATTTCTGGGAGAAAAATAAAGGGTCCATTAAATCTGGTCTAATGACCGCTGGGAAATATGGTTATCAAGGTACAAAATATGTAGCAAAGACAGGTTATCAAGTAGGTAAGAATCAATATAATGCAAATAAAGGCAAGAGAAATGGTCATAAGAATGGTGATAATACCCCAGAGGAAAGAGATGAGGCTACTTCAATTGATAGATTAAATGATCCAAAATCATTTCCTGCTCCTCCATTAAGACAGGGACAAAAACAATATGTAGGGAATGGACAAGTTGTTTCTGCTGAAGAGGCTCCCATTTTGAATACTCCACCTGCTGTTCAAACTCCGGAGAATCAATATCCACAACAACAAAATTATTTTAATCAACAATCAGTGCAGCCAGTACAACAACAACAACAACAACAACAACCGATGCAAGCTGTGCAATCCCCAATGTATCAGCAACCACCTATCCAACAACAACTTGTTCAGCAACCAATGAATCAACAACAATATATCCCACCGCAACCTGCTCAACAGCCAATGTATCAACAGCAGCCACAGCAACAACAGCCTGTACAACAACAAATGTATCAACAGCAACAACCAATGCAACAACCAATGCAACAACCAATGCAACAACCAATGCAACAACAATCTATACAGCAACAAATGTACCAACTACCTGTGCAACAACAAATGTTTCAACAGCAGCCACAGCAGCCAGTTCAACAACCTATCCAACAACAACCTATCCAGCAACAACCACAGCAGGTGGTTCAACAACAAGGTTTTATTCAAGAGCTAAATCAACAAATACCGTTACAACAGAATAATTTACAAACTTCTTACCAAGAACCTATTCAACAACAAGGTATACAACAATCACAACAAATAGCCCAGCAAGGAATGCAACAACCTCAGCAAGTAGTCCAACAAGGAATGCAACAGCCATCACCTTCACAACAACCAGGAGTTCCAAACCGTCCAGCTGCTGCACTTCCTCCTAGACCCCAAATCCCATCTAGAACTCAAACAAATGGTTCTATAGGTATGACAAACCCTGTATCAGCAGACTCTACCGCTACCAGCTCACCTAGCATTGGTCCTCAATTTAAAGTTAAGCCTTTCAATAAAGAAGAATATGAAGAAGCAAAAGAACAAAAGAAGATTGTCTTACCGGATCTTGATGTGAGTAAAGTGGCACCTCCACCAACTCATAGAGATAGAAGCAGTAATGAGTCATCTAGTAGAAATACTCCAAGTAGTAAACCATATTCAAGAAGTGATAGCCATTCAAGTATTCCAACAAAATCTTCAAAGCCACCTATGCCTCAAAGAGGTGTTCCAACTCCACCACTTAGTAATGTTTCCAAACAACCAAGTTTAGGTACGGTGGAGCCACCTACAGACATGCCACAATATAATACAAAAATTACTTTGACTAATGAAGATGGGCAGGATGATACTGAAGGTGCTGATATAGAGGATGAGGGAGATACAAAACCTGCTATTCTGGGTCTATATCAGGAGCCAACAACAAGTTTTGCACCACCTCCTAAGCCACATAGGAATATTGAACCAGAGAGAAAGAATTCTAGAGAAAATACATATGAGTATAAAAACCCTTCAAGTAATGTAAGCCACTCAGCATCAGGGGGTACTCAACCTCCACCAGTTTTACCAAGTAGAAGTACAAATATTTCATTAGAGACCACTACTACCGACCAGCCCCAGTCAGACCAGGGAAATATCCAGGATGTGACTAAACATGATGATGTAGAAAATAATAATCCAATTACTGGATCATATACAGCAAGAAATGTAAATTTCCAACCACCACCAAAGCCCTTTAGAAGGCCGGGAGAGGAACCTGAGAAGAAATGTTTAGAGAAGAAATCTACGTCAATCTCATTTGAAAACCGCTCTGTCCCAAATTTACCAATAAGAAGAGATACATCAGAGTATTCGCCAACTATTGACAACATTCATGTAAAATCTGAGAACAACCAAGAGACTAGGTCGCCAATAAACACTGATCAGAAGCCAATGACAGATTTTCCTCCTCCACCAAAACCCTTTAGGTCAAAAACTGAAGAAGCATTGAGAGAGGAAGTGTATTATGATGCCAGGGATTATGGAAGAAATCAATCTCATGAAGAACATGGTGAAAAACATCCAAGTGATATACCTCCACAACTGCCACCCCACCCTCATGTAGGTCCATCTTTTGAGAAGCCTAATGAAGATCTAAGGGATAAGGAATATCCATCTTCACAATCACTTGCCTCATCAATCCCCAGTAGTTCAGGAAACAAAGATTTTATGCAAGATTTAAATGCGTCAATTTCTACCTTATCTCTCCAAGGTGGTAGAAAGAATAAGAGTACTCCCCCACCAGTTGTTAAACCTAAACCTAAGAATTTAAGTAGTATATCAGTTG
Organism: Monosporozyma siamensis; assembly: GCA_003708905.3. NCBI lineage: Eukaryota > Fungi > Ascomycota > Saccharomycetes > Saccharomycetales > Saccharomycetaceae > Monosporozyma > Monosporozyma siamensis. The sequence goes on along the minus strand of PPOL03000126.1, from coordinate 16,122 downwards.
GTGGAAATTCCATCAGTTCAACCTCTACTACTACATCCAAAACGAATAAGAAGCCTCCTCCAGTTGTCAAACCGAAACCTAAAAATATTGGTAATGTGTTAAATAGAAGTGAAACCTCTATTTCTTCCGCTGATAAAGAAACTTATAGAGGATCCTCTGAAAGAGTACCACCTGTAAATCCATCAAGAGGACACCCTAGATCTGAACCCAGTTTTGAAAGGACACCACGAGGTGTTTCCCATGGTAGAAGAGCTCAACCTCCAGTTCCGCCTTCATATAGGGAAATATCTGTTTCTACACAGAGAAGAGCTAGAATGCCCTTACCCCATGAGTCTTGTAATGATGAAAATGAAAGAGATAATTCAACTCGTGATGTGGAAGATGTAAATCCATTTTCAATTTACAAAAAGGATGCCGTTCCTGCAAATAGTGATAGAATGCGTAGAAATTAAAACTGATATTTCAATTTCTTCTTTAATTAATACATTTTTTTATATATAATAACTTTAATATGTACAGTAGATATAATGATCCACCAAATTTAATGAGATATGACCTTTCTAATCTTTGTCTTCGCTTCGCATTCAACAACCGAAACTAGCTATATATACTGATACAAAAGTCAGAAGAAAGTATGATACCAGTGTTGTAAAAATGGAAGAAGGGAATAGATTTACTCCGTAACGTTATTAATTTTTTTATTATTTATTATTTATATCATTTTTTATATAGTAGCATTAAATGTACACTTATAGTTCGTTATGTCTTTATAGCAAAGATTCTAAAAATAAAAGGAAGCAAACAATTCCAATTATTTAGATAATAAAGCGGCGAATTGTTGGATATCAATTTCACCAGAACCGTCACTGACTTCTCTTAACATATCATCAACTTCAGCATCAGTTAATTTTTCACCAATGGAGGTCAAGACATGTTTCAATTCGGCAGCTGAAATTAAACCATCCCCATTCTTATCAAAGACTTTGAAAGCCTCAAGTAGTTCTTGTTCAGAATCAGTAGATTTTAATTGACGAGACATAAGGGCTAAAAATTCACTAAATTCAATCTTGTGATTACCATCAACATCAATTTCATTCATCAAATCAGCAACTTCAGCTTCACTTGGAGATAACCCTAAGGATCTCATAACGGTGGCTAATTCGCTGGAAGAGATATAACCATTGTTATCCTTGTCGAAAAGAGCGAAAGCTTCTTTGAATTCAGCGATTTGTTCTTCGGTCAAATTAGAGGACATATTATTATTTTTATATATACAAAGTTTCTTCCAACTTGCTTTTCTTCTTTTGAAAGGTTAAAAAAGACTTAAATGGTCAAATATGATCTAAACATTCCACGTTCAAGCAAGGTGTCTCTTAATTTCAGTTCTTTGTTTTTTCAAGGCTTTTTGAAATCTCGAATTTTTTCATCGCTTGCGACGAGGGCTTTCTTTGCCAAAACGTCGAAATTTGAAATTTGAGATGAGATCAAAATGGACTTTCACAGGTGACAGACACTGTTTTCTTCTGAGAATGCTGTCGGGAAAGGCAATTGAGGTGTTAGGACACTGGAAATATGATCTCAATTATTGATTTTGCAATTCCAAGATGGCTGGTGACTCTAATTATAATATATTTGAGTATCCCACTGGTGGTTTATTATATCGTTCCCTTTTTACTAGTTGGATCGGGGTCTGTGAAGAGGAGAATTATCATATATGTGCTTGGTGATTTGGGTCATTCACCACGTATTTGCTACCATGCTAGAAGTTTCAGTGGTAAAGGTTTCCAAGTTGAATTGTGTGGGTACGTGGATAGTAGATTGCCTGACTTTATTCTTCACGATAATAATATTACTGTGCACGAACTTTCTAGACAGAAATCTAGTAAGTGTGGTATGATTAAAAAAGTAGTTAGCCAATTCGTTGGGATAATACGTCATCTTTGGGAACTTCGGGGAAGTGACTACATTTTAATTCAAAATCCTCCAAGTATCCCCATTTTACCTATTGTTGCGGTATATAGATTATTAACTGGTACTAAATTGATTATTGATTGGCATAATTTGGCATACTCCATCTTACGATTGAAATATAGAGGTAATACATGGCATCCATTGGTTTTAGTTTCCATACTGGTGGAATTGGTTTTCTCTCATATGGCTGATTATAATTTAACTGTGACTAAAGCTATGAAAACTTTTCTGGTTAACAGATTTTGGCTTAGAGGTAAGAGATGTTATGTGTTATATGATAGACCAGCTACTCAATTTAGACCCTTCATTCATGGTCCTTTGCTTAATAGTAATGATGAGGACGATAGTCACCCTAAATATAAAGATAGAGAAGAAGCAATTCATTCAGAACCATTCATTAAAGATCTTATTCCAAAGGGGTTTGACTTATCTAAAGGTGATAAGATCATTGTCACATCTACCTCCTTCACCCCAGATGAAGATATTAGTGTTCTACTTGGAGCATTAAAAATATATGAAAATTCATATTATAAATTCGATAAAACATTACCCAAAATATTATGTTTTATCACAGGTAAAGGTCCATTAAAATCAAAATATATGAAAGATGTGAAAGCTTTCCAAGATTGGAATCGTGTACATATTGAATTTGTTTGGTTAAGTTCAGAAGATTATCCTAAATTATTACGTTTATGTGATTATGGTGTTTCTTTACACACGTCAAGTTCAGGTTTGGATTTACCAATGAAAATTTTGGATATGTTTGGATCTGGTATCCCTGTCATTGCATTGAATTATCCCGTCTTGGATGAATTGGTAAAACATGATGTTAATGGATTGAAATTTATAGATAGAAGAGAATTACATGAATCTTTAATATTTGCCATGAAAGATGAAGAAATATCCAAGACTTTAAAACAAGGTGCATTAAGGGAATCAAGATATAGATGGCAATCAAGTTGGGAAGCTTGTATGAAGGAAACCAAATTTATTCATTAAGAAGTTCTTTTGATATTAATAATGTTTAATAACTCAAAATTCAGGGCATATAAATGTTACTATTATATAATATTCAATATACCTTAATTACATCAAATATAAGAACCGCATTTATGCTAGTTCCTTAGCGACCCAGGTTGGAAGAACAAAAGCAGCTTCATGAATAGCTTTGCTATAGTATCTGTATCTCTTGGCTTCTTCTTCTGGAGCAATAGAACGTAATGGTTTCTTGACGTCGACACTCTTGTCTTTACAACAAACCATGAAACCAATCATACCACTTGGGTAAGTTGGGATAGAAGTCCAAGCGTATTCAACAACTGGGAAAACTTCACGACAACTTTGTTTAACCTTCTTAATGATTGGTAAATGACACCAGAAACTTTCACCTTGAGTGGTAATAACACCCTTTTCAGTTAAAGCATCGTTTAATAATTCGAAATATGGTTTTTGGAATAAACTTTCAGCTGGACCTTCTGGATCAGAAGAGTCAGTGATAATAACATCAAAAGTGTTTTGGTAATCTCTTAAGAATTGGAAACCATCACCGATATGAACTTTAACCTTTGGGTTTTCGTAAGAGGCAGACATTTCTGGTAAGTATTGCTTAGATAATCTAATAACAGCTTCATCAATGTCACAAAGAACAGCTTCTTCGACACTTTCGTGCTTAACAACTTCTCTTAAAACACCACCGTCACCACCACCAATGACAAGAACTTTCTTTGGATTTGGATGAGAGTTTAAAGCTAAATGAGCAATCATTTCTTGATAAGAGAATTCATCACGTTCAGTACATTGGATGGCATTGTCCAAGACTAACACATTACCGTAGTCAGTAGATTTGAAGACAAGAACATCTTGGTATTTAGATTTTTCGTGGTGTAAAACCTTTTCGACCTTTAAAGTCATGGCTTGGCCTGGCCACATGGTATCAGAGATTTCTCTGAACCAGCCGTCGACAATAGTTGGGTGGGTAATTTCTTCAGACATTGTATATATAAATTTGTGTTAATCGTTGGTGAGGGAATTGGATATTAATTGTAATAAATAAACAGATCCAAATACGATCTCAATCAGAAAACCTTTTGCTTATCATTTAACCTTTTTATATTCTTCTTATCAATGGAAAAAAAAAATTTTTTTTCAAAGGCATCGCAAAAGAAAAAGATGGAATTTTGCGGAGTGGCTTTAAAATTCGAGCGTCTTCTCAATTTTGCTATCCTTTTTTGGAAATTGTGACACTTTGCGAACAAGAAGTGACACAAATGTCAACCTTTAACATATAGTTTCAGTAATTGTTTACAATTAGTTTAGAAGGTGAGAAAGAGGAAGGAGGAATATTTTTCTTGGTAAATTGTTTTCGTAGTAGCATTGGGTAAGCGGCTAGTTGAAACAAGTAAAAAATAGGAAGATACTTTAAATAAATTTGTTAAAACTATTACACAAATTACATAAACTAACAATTTTAAACATATTATGGCTCAACCCTATTAACTTGCTTCAATCAATACTACTACATCTTCTGTATTCTCCCAGGATTGACTGATCACTCCTTTTATCCAAAGCTAATGATGATTATAAGGATTATCTTTAAATCCACAAAAAAGATGACTATAGTAAATTCTATCATTTTAATAATCTTAAATTTGGTGATCCAAAAACCGCTTAATAATAAAAACACTAAAAGTGATCAGAGAAATTAAAAACAAAACAAAAGAGATAAAGTGGTAACTGATACACTTCAGGAGTTCCTTTAGCCAACAAAAAGAAATGGTGTCACAACTATGGCTGGTGGAATAATTACGTGGTGCTCAAAAAAGATTAAAGCAACAGTTTGTAATCTTCCATAGGAGCTGAATATATAGCCGTAAGTAATTCCGTGAAAGAAACTGAATGGTTACATAATCCATTAGATTACATGAGTATTAAACATAAGCCAACAAAACTGTTTGTTTATACTCAACCTGTTATCCACTTAGCTAAACATTCAATCTTCTATCCACGAACTAAACACATTGCTCTCCATTATCATAAAATCCGTGAAGTTGCTAAGAAGGGAATTGTTATAGTTGAATACGTATCCACGAATGATCAGGTAGCAGATATTTTTACTAAGGTATTACCAAGAGCAAAGTTTGAAAATTCCGTAATAGGATGTTACAGAGTAGGGGGTATGTTGAAGAATGGTTCGCATAATAAGTCGTATTGGTTAATAGAAAGTGAATCTTTAATAGAATATAAGTGTTCAAAGTAATAAAGAAAAGGATGATTATATCAGGGTCCTGTCACAACAAATGGTTCCGAGACAATGTTAGCTTAATTTAACTTTCCAAAATATTACAGAGTTGGTCCTAATAGTACACTCATAGATATCCTTCATATTAGTTTCCTTCCAATCGAAATTGATGCCAATAAAATAATCAGTATTGAAGCATATTATTCACCAAAACAATAAGGTACAATTCTATCGACTAAAAAATTGTAGAACGATTTAAAATAATCACTAAATATAGATTATAAACTACTGTCGATGCTGGAACTATCATAGATAGATAGTTCATAATTTCAGTGTATACTGAAAATACTTTTCACGTGGCTTACGCACTTTATCAGTTTTAATCTTTTCCAAAGAAGAAAAACGTATTCTTCCATCAAAATTAGAAATAATGTCACAGCTATATTAAATGCTGTCTGTATAAATATTATTATTTATCTCTAACTATTACTTTAATAGACGGACTGCAAGCATCTAATAACTAAATATGCCTCCTTCAGGCGAAAAACCTAAGAACTTTCAGCAGTAATGGTGAAATGCTGCAAGCTGCAGTTTGTAATTTGTGTAATAGTCTTCAGATGTATTTAGCCATTTTAATTGAGATCTTTCGATCGGCGAATAAAAGCTAAAAAGGCATCTAAGAACTGGAAGTGATATAAAAGAGGTTTGTTTAATATCCCATTTTGCTGAAATATTCATTGCCAAATTTTGTAAAAAAAATAGGTTATTTGGATGTATGGATGTTACCCTAACGAAGGTATTTCTTAGTTTTTTACAGCTGTTTATAGTCAAGAAGCAAGAACCATGTATTTAAAACAACCATTTAAATATGGAGAACAAGCTTTAGTGGTAATGGTTTCTAAAAAGATAGGTGAACCTATAGTTTTCCTTTTTTTTTCTTGAAATATGCTATAAAAGTGTCTCCAATATCACGCTTATCCTTATTTTTTTAGGTTCTTAAGGATTTAAAAGACGTGTTTTATTGATATTGGTCTTTTTTGTTACCTTCTAACAAACTTATTGGAGAGATAACACCTTTTTTAGGTATTTGTCAGCTGATTCCTTAGTTACTTTAGCACTAATAAGAGCAAAACTTTGAAATTGTATATTTTCAGGCACTATGGCCGAGTGGTTAAGGCGACAGACTTGAAATCTGTTGGGCTCTGCCCGCGCTGGTTCAAATCCTGCTGGTGTCGATATTTTTTTTTAAATTTTTTTTTAACCCTCGTTGAGCTGTTATTACCTTGGCGTGTAGTTCGCTGGGGACTACCATTGCAGCAGTCCTAATTATTATTTTATGGGGAATATATAGCTTTATTTGTGGTATCTTTCCTTATAATATGTTTTTTTACGTATTAATTTGAGGTGATGACTCTACAAAAAAGATAGATTTATATGTATATATATCTATTCACAGGTTCAATTTCTTAGCTAAATAAATACCATGAGCCACATTATGAAGACGGGCATCTAATTTATAGCCTTCTTTTTCTAATTTGACTAATTCTTCGTGAAGTTCAGTTAATGGAACTTGGAAACATTCAATGAATTCGTTGTCTTCCAATTCTGTCACTGGTTTTTGATTTTCGGGTAATGTCATATCAACTTCAACAACAACCAAAGACATATTTGTATTTGTGAAACCTGGATCATTGAAAATAATTGGACCTTGTTCCACTATCTTACCAACATACCCAGTCTCTTCTCTTAATTCTCTTAAAGCTGCAGTTGGAATATCTTCATTAGCATCAATTAACCCCGCTGGTACTTCAATACAAACACCTTCAACAGGTGGTCTAAATTGTTTTTGCAAAAGAACATGATCAGGGGTTCCATCTTTATATTTTAGAATGGTGAACATACCAATCCCATCAACGGCCCCAGAATTTCTAGTGGTTCTTACAGCACTATCCCAAATTCTTTCCTTCCCATTTGGATCTTGATAAGTAATCTTTTCTAATCCAATCCATTTACAATCACTTGTATCCTTAACTTTTTCGACATTTAAGATTTTAGCATTCTCAGGTTTACCTTTAACGGGGCTCATTTTAGAAAATTGTTTAGCAAGGGGGATAGCTGTCTTGGTCAAAACTGATAACCTTCTAAGCATACCATTTGAAGTAACTCATAACCCTTTTAAACAGTAGCTTTTGCAACATAAGAGAAGAAGTTTCCCTCGAAACGTCTGAAATTTCCTTCCAATTTTCACTTTTTTTTTTTCAAAGCGAAGATATTGAAGACAGAACAAATTAGTAGCACTATTTCAATCATTACAGCTGAAGATCCAGAGAACGAAGGAACAAGGAGGGGAAATAGATACCAACATTTAATATGGAAGGGAATGTTAAGGCACAGATCCAGAAATATTTAGTGGAATCCGGGAACTATGAAAAGTATGGTATTTTTTTACTGTGGGCACATCATTTTATATCAGTTTCAATCTGGAGTTAGGATGATGTTGCGGATACCAATTCAGAATTACTAACATGTTAACACATTTCAAAAATTATGTTATAGAATATCGAACACCTTAACTGAAAAATTGTTAAAAGACGGATGGATGGATAAAGTCAAAAACTTGACAATGGAAGAAATAAATAAAGATGACAAAGCAGGATACACTGATATATTGTCCAAAGTTGAACCAGTGGCAATGAGTATGTTTAAATGAACCCATAACATAACAATATGGCATATTTTTACTAACTGTTGAAATGATTTTTCTTTTCATTTTGATGGGATGATATATTTATCCTACCTTTGAACACTTCATTCGCAAATATAGACATGATTACACCTGAGACAAAAGAAATAGTTATGACACAAATTAAAGGTTTTCTTGATGAAATTATCGAGACTGAGTAATGTCTCATGAGCTATGAACTGGAGAGTGAAGACATTCACACACATCATGTATTCTTAATATCATATATATAACATATTTGGCTGTCAATCAGACTTTTAAAACAAGAATTACTATCTATTTTCAAACCAAATGATTTGTATTACTCGACAAACGGCGGTTGCCATGGCAACGCCCGATCTTTCTTGTTTTTTCCTTTTCGGGCTTCCAAAAAAGAAATAATCTTACAGGATGAAAAATTATAAGAAAAAGCGATGAGTTTGTCAAAGTGTAAAGTTGAAAAGAATCATTAATGGAAGTAAGTATTTACTTTTAATAGATCCTTTTATCATTTTCTTAACACAATATCGTCCCAGATAATTATACTCAGATGTTGGAAGAAGGTGGGTTTGTTCGGAGACCAAGAACCAGATCAAGAGCTGCAAGGGCTTCTACTGTAAAAGTGAACTATGTTGAGATTTCTGATAGTGATGAAGATGAGGCTACCTTGAAGGTAGAACAAACTCCCGATAGAATACTGAAGTTAAGTGATACAGGAAGTGAATGTGAGGATGATAAGGATGCTGAATATGTCGAGGACACTGTGACACCCATAAAGGATGAAGATGAAGAATACATAGAGGCAAGCACAGATATTGTGCTGACTAATGGTACTGTGAAGACAGAAACAAGACAAAATACCCCTATTCAAGACATAACAAATGATGAAGCAGATGCTGGTGATGAGGATGACGACGAACCTCTAGCGAAGAAAAGAAAAGTCACAAGAAAGAGGAAAGCACCAGCTAAGAAAAGGAAGGCTCCCAAAATCACACCATACCAAAGAAATACTCAGAGACTTTTCGATAATCATCCTGCATTGAAAGATGTGTTTCCAGATCTTCAGAATGCTCCGAAATATGTTCCACAGAGAGCAAAACAACCTGATGGGTTAAGTATCAAACTTTTACCATTTCAACTGGAAGGTCTACACTGGTTATTAGCTCAAGAAAATAGTAAATATAACGGTGGTGTTCTAGCAGATGAAATGGGGATGGGTAAAACCATTCAAACTATTGCGCTGTTAATGAATGATCCATCTAAGAGACCATCGTTAGTGGTAGCACCTACTGTAGCTTTAATGCAATGGAAAAATGAAATCGATCAACACACTAATGGTAAGTTGAAAGTATATATATTCCATGGGGGTAATAAAACAAATAATGTAGCAGATTTGGCTGATTATGATGTCATTCTTACTACTTATGCAGTTATTGAATCTGTGTTTAGAAAACAAAACTATGGGTTTAGGAGGAAATCTGGTTTAGTGAAAGAGAAATCAGTTTTACATAATATAGATTTCTATAGAGTCATATTAGATGAAGCACATAACATTAAAGATAGGCAGAGTAATACTGCAAGAGCTGTTAATATGATTAAAACTCAAAAAAGATGGTGTTTAAGTGGTACTCCTTTACAAAACAGAATTGGTGAAATGTATTCTTTGATTAGGTTTTTAAATATTGAACCATTTTCCAAATATTTCTGTACCAAATGTGACTGCGCTTCAAAGGAATGGAAATTTTCTGATAATATGCATTGTGATCATTGTAATCATGTCATTATGCAACATACAAATTTCTTTAACCATTTTATGTTAAAAAATATTCAGAAATTTGGTGTTGAAGGTCCCGGTCTCGAATCATTTAATAATATTCAATTACTGCTTAAAAATATTATGTTAAGAAGAACTAAAGTTGAACGTGCTGATGATTTAGGTTTACCTCCAAGAATAGTCACGGTAAGACGAGATTATTTCAATGAAGAAGAGAAAGATTTGTACAGAAGTTTATACACCGATGTTAAGAGAAAATATAATTCATTTGTGGAAGAAGGTGTTGTGTTGAATAATTATGCTAACATTTTCTCTTTAATTACAAGAATGAGACAAATTGCTGATCATCCAGATCTGGTGTTGAAAAGATATAGAAACCAATCTGTTGATAATGGTGTCATTATTTGTCAATTATGTGATGATGAAGCTGAAGAACCAATAGAATCAAGATGCCATCATAAGTTTTGCAGACTTTGTATCAAGGAGTATATTGAATCCTTTATGGAAACAAAAGATAATCGTTTAACATGTCCTGTCTGTCACATTGGTTTAAGTATTGATTTATCCCAACCCTCTCTAGAGGTTAACATGGATGCATTTAAGAAACAAAGTATTGTGAGTAGATTAAACCTTGGTGGTTCCTGGAGGTCGTCTACTAAGATTGAAGCTCTTGTTGAAGAGCTGTATAAATCAAGATCAAAAGTGAAAACTATCAAATCAATTGTGTTTTCTCAATTTACTAGTATGTTAGATTTAGTCGAATGGAGATTGAAAAGGGCTGGTTTCCAAACGGTTAAATTACAGGGTAGTATGTCACCAACTCAAAGAGATGAAACTATTAAATACTTTATGAATAATATTCGTTGCGAAGTGTTTTTAGTCAGTTTGAAGGCAGGTGGTGTTGCATTAAATTTATGTGAGGCTTCTCAAGTCTTCATATTAGATCCATGGTGGAATCCAAGTGTGGAATGGCAGAGTGGTGATAGAGTTCATAGAATTGGGCAATTTAGACCGGTAAAGATTACAAGATTTTGTATTGAAGATAGTATAGAATCAAGAATCATTGAACTACAAGAAAAGAAAGCAAATATGATTCATGCAACAATAAATCAGGATGAAGCTGCAATCAATAGGTTAACACCTGCTGATTTGCAGTTCTTATTTAATAATTAAACACTTCTGTTTATTTTTATGGTATGTAATTATGTATCTGCATTTACATAATACAAAAATCAATTTATTCATCATTACAAAAGTCTATAAAACAGTTGATTAAATAATCTATCTAAGCGGCAGCAGAACTTGAACGAGCCCCAGCACCAGAGGCAACTAAATCAATTTGTTCTTGGGAGACGGTAATGTCTGGTAAAGTTAAGGTGGATGGGCCAGCTGGAGCTGGAAGGTAGCCAACCTTATTTAAGAAGGAAATATAAACTCCAATTTGTTCTGGAGTGGCACCAGCACCACTAGATCTATCGACACCTGTCCAAGCGGCATCTCTCTTTAAAGATTCCACGGCGTTTGAATCATCTAATTCTGGTGCTCTGGTGTTACCTGGTAAATCATCTAAGACCATGTGTAATAATGGGTATAAGGCATTTTCTTGGTTTTGATCGATAATAGCAGTTTCTAAATGTTTTCTCCAGGAGTTGTAATCTTCAATTTCGACATTGTAACCATATTGTTTCAAAGCAAATAAGTAATCTTTGAATAAGATGCGGGGATGAGCAGTAACATGAGCAACAGCCAACTCATTATCCTTTGGTGGGTTCAAAGATGTAGAAACGACAACTTGAGCAACTTGGTCAACTGGAACCATGTTAACAGTATTATTAATATCAGGAATCTTACCTAATTGAACAGCACTCTTCAAACATCTCAACAAGAAATCATCAGTGTTACAAGAACCATTCTCGGAGTAACCAGTAACGTAACCAGGTCTCACAATACAACCTCTAAGACCTCTTTCACCAGCACGTCTAATAATGAATTCTGCAGCCCATTTAGATTGACCGTAACCACCACCTAGACCACTAGCAGAACCATGTAAATCATCAGATTCTAAAATACCAGTCTTACCTTCACTGACCAATTTATCAGATAAGTTAAAGAAATAATCAGTATCCAAAGTTGATGTTGATGAAACAAAATCAAAGAACTTTGGTTTACCTTCAGCAGCTAAATTCATAACATTAATGGTAGAAATGACATTAGCGTCTCTCATTTTCAAATATGGATAGACCCAGTGAACCAAAGCACCGTTATGAATAATAACATCAACGGAGTTAGTTAAGTTGGACCATTTCTCGCCTGAAAGACCAAATTGGGGTTTGGATAAATCACCTAAGACAACTTCAATGTTATCAGCAAACTTGGAATTCCAAGTACCATATGTAGTACCAGATTTGATTAATCTTTCTAAACCAGCCTTCTCATCCTTAGCACGAACATGAGCATATACTTTAAACGTTGTTTGAGAATTGGAACGGGTCAAAAGATTGGCGACAATGTATGAACCAAGGAAACCAGTAGTACCGGTAACAAAGACATTAATATTTTTAACTTCAGATAGGACAAAGTTTTCACGAGATGGATAAGATGCTGGTAAGGTTTCGACCAATTTCTTTGCGTCAGCAGCATAATCGAAAGCAACAACAGGTTCTTCTGGAGTTGTAGCTGCACCAGACTCTCTAATTCTGCTGATTTCGCCAGAGAAGGCTTTAATGGTTGGGTATTTGAAAATAGTACCTAATGGTAAATCGATGTTTAACTGTTTCTTCAAAGTGAAAATCATTTTAGTAGCCAAAATGGAATGACCACCCAAATCAAAGAAAGAGTCATCAACAGAGACAGAAGCTGGTTTTGTTGGTAACACACTCAACCATAAATCACGGACTTCACGTTCAGTATCATTAAATTCTGACTCATCAATTTCGGAAGCCACATTCGCAGCAACTAAACTCAATTGTTTGTTTGATGGGAATTGCAATTTTGGTTTATCGACTTTACCGTTTGGATTTAAAGGTAATTTATCCCAAACAACAATTAAAGATGGCATGGCGTAACTTGCTAATCTTTTCTTCAAAAATAATTTGATATCTTTAGCTAATAGGTGGTAACCAACTAAACCCTTGACAGTTTGATCAGATTTCAATTCTTCTGGGACTGGAGATTGGAATTTAGATAATTCTTCTGGTTTATCAAATCTTGGAACCATAAATGTAATAAGAGTCTTTTCGTTATCAGCATTGTTACGAACTAAAGTGATATTTTCTCTCACTAATGGATGTTGAGAAATATGAGTATCAATTTCCCCTAATTCAATTCTGAAACCTCTAATCTTAACTTGGTCATCAGCTCTACCACAACATTCACAATCACCATTTGGTAAATAACGACCTAAATCACCAGTTCTATACATTCTATCTCTTGGACCCTTCCAGAATTCTCTCCATGGTTCACCATTATCAACATCTAACTGATCCCAGTGGTGTTCATCAACAAACCAGTTGTTAATGAATTTTTCTTTGTTCAAATCAGGTAAACCTCTGTAACCTTCAGCTAACCCACCAGCACGAACATAAATTTCACCCACTTCACCAACACCACAGATTTGTGTACGATCGTTTCTGTTAACAACTAATAATTGAACATTAAACATACCTCTACCAGCTGGCATAACATCTTTTAATCTTCTTAAGAATTGATTATCATCATTTTTAGATTTAACTTCAAAAAAGGAAACGGCACGTTGAGTTTCTGTGGTACCATACATGTTGACAATACGACAATTTTCAGCTAAAGTTTGTAAACGTAAACAATCACGTTTGGTTAAGATATCACCGACAAAGAAGGCATGATGTAACTTAGGGAAAGGAGTGGTAGCTTGAGCAGTTAGCAATTGACCCATAGCTGGAGTTAGATGAGTTACAGTACAACCATGAACACCCATCCATTCAGCTAATTTACCTGGAGTACCAATATCATCTTCTGTTGGGACGTATAATTGAGCACCTAAGAATAATGGGGTGAACATATCTCTTTGAATTGGATCATGAGCAATACCACTTAACATAGTAAATTTATCATTTGAGGAAAGATTAAATTGTTTAGACATCCAATTGAAATAATAAGCTAAAGAGAAATGTCTACCTAGAACACCCTTTGGAATACCCTCAGAACCAGAGGTAAATGATAAAGTTGGATTAGAATCGGGACCAACGACAACACCGGTTCTGGTATCCTTTAATTTTTCATATGGAGCTAAAACATCTTCTTCTGTTGGTAAAGAGCCTTGGATAGAGGCATCGTCTTGAATAGCAATGGATGGAATACGAGTGATAACGTCAAGCTCCTTTTCTATATAGTCTTCTACTAGTTGATCTAATTGACCAGCAGCTCTAATAACAATTAAACCCTTTGGTTTAGCAACCCCTAAGTAAATAGTTTGTCTAGCTGGAGGATAAGCTGGATCGATGACAGAAAAGGTAGCACCGGCTTTTAAAACACCCATAACACAGACCATTAGATCAACACCTCTTGAAGAATAAATCATAACAACATCACCTCTTTTAATACCGGTATTAACTAAGTAATGTGCCACGATATTAGATGCACGGTTGATATCTTGGTATGTGAAAATACGCGGTTCGATATTTGAGGACACTGAACCGGTTTCGACAACACATCTTCTGTCAGGAAACTTATCAGCATTGTCTTGGAAAATATCTTGAATACAACCAACAAATCCACACCAGTCAAGATTTTTAGTTGGGTCTGGTAATGCATCTCTAGAGGAATTGGTTATTAATGTAACCTTGGTAATAATATCTGTTGGTTGACTTAAAATAGTAGTTAAAAATTGGATAAACTGATCTGCTAATATTTGGATTCTTTCAGCAGAATAAAGTAGCTGATTGTAAGAGATGGTTATCATGTGAGAATTGTTCTCTGTATGTAGATTTAAAGCCAGATCTAATAGATGATGTTTGAAGTTAGTTAATTTAATGTCTTGATTGTTGGAAAATGCTAAACGAAACAATTGAGGGCATTTATCTAGCTCTTGTTCATCTCTGATCTTTTCTGAAAGCTTGTCAAAGCAGATATCGTCTAATTGGGATATTCCAGCGATTTGCTTTTCGATTTCATTGTATAATTCTTGGAAAGTCCAAGCTGGTTGAATAGTGAATCTTAACACCTTGTTATTTTGGATATAAAGCACAATATCGTCATCGCCAGATAATCTATAAACTAGAGTAGCCCAAGCACTTAAGGCTGTGATGTATTTATCTGGTAAAGTGTTATTAAGTAGGTCTAATTGAGGAATTTGGAAAGAATAATCATTTTGTTCAGAGAATGGTTCTTCTTGTGGACGTAAGTAGTCATGTGGTAAAACGGTTAAAGTTGGATTATCCAATACTTGTAACCAAGCTTGTTCAGAACTCATTTTGCTTTTTTTTTATTTGTAGATAGTAACTGGTATAAGTGTGATACCTTGTTGTATATGTGATATTTATCTACTTTATTATTTCAATATACAATATTATCTAAAATATCGATGAAATATTTCGACCAGAAAAAGGAACCTGCCTTATATATATTTTCTGGTAGTAAATAATCCGAGCAGTAGTTACAAATTGGGAACCAGTGAGATGTCTTGACTCATTTACTCAATCATTTTTCAATTGTCACTTAGATTCCTCGAGCAAAAAACAGCGGAATTTCAATTTTTCAGCCGGCTTCGCTCAGTAGTTTCATTTTTTTTGCAAGAAATCCGGTGGAATTTTGGAATTTCACTTTGAAATCTGTGGTTTTTACAGTGACAGTGACATGACATTTGCTGTTAACAGCTGAGTCAATGAGGATGTTTCATTCAAGTAGGAGCCTTCGTTAAAAAAAGAGTTTCTTAATGCCTTTTAGTGGTAATTTCCCCCTAAGGATATGATTTTTTTTGCTTCTTGAGTGAACATTTTATTGCCCCAGAAATTAAACCCAGTGAGCCAAAAATTGCATTATACCCTCTTTTATTATTAGCTTGGATGTAGAATATAGGTTAAATAGTTCTTGTCTTCTTGTAAATATCTTTTTTTACAATTTTATTTAGTTTTTGAACTCAAAGTTCTTAGGTCACCGGTTTTACGGAGACCTTTTTGCTGAAAGTTCTTAGGTTTTTCACCTGAAAGAGACATATTAAATTATTAGATGCTTACAGTCGGTGTATTAAAAGTAATAGCTAGAGATAAATAATAATATATATATATAGACAGCATTTAATAAGCTGTGACATTATTTCTAATTTTGATAGAAGAATAAGTTTTTCTTCTTTGGGAAAAGTTAAAACTGAAAAAGTGCATAAGTCACGTGAAAAGTATTTTCAGTATACACTGAAATTATGAACTATCTATGATAGTTCCAGCA
>PPOL03000125.1:0-20402 GCA_003708905.3 Monosporozyma siamensis | reverse complement strand
GTGTACCATATCAATCTTATTGGTTCGTTGTTTAAATAATCAAGTGGTTCATGGTAGAACACATTTGCAAATCATTTCACAACTTGATTCATTTACCCCATTACAACCAACAATAAAGAAAAAAAAAAACAGTTACTTACGTCATATTTTTTTCTAAAAATGGATTGTTAGAATTAGTTTATAACATTCATTTTTTTACTTACTATATACAAGTCACTGTCTAAAATATGGTAACATACGTGTTATAATAAATTTAGTTCTTATTTTTGGCCACAGTATATTTTAATTAAATAAGGAAGTGACGATTCTGTGTTTATTCTTGTCAAAACCTTTTTTTTGTCATTGTGTTTTGAACGTTTCTATACATTATTTATATATATCACTTTCATATATAACCTTTCTGCCTTATTAATTATACATAATATCTAATTCTAGAAGAGTAGATTAGGAACTGTATATCCAACATAAGATACAATTTGAGAAACCTAAATAAATGATAATAACAGTTTATAAAACCAATAAATTATTGGGAAACCAAATAAGGTGGGATTCTGAATTTGCTGTCAATAATCTGGCTTTTTGTTTTAGGTCGTAGTCTTTGTGAAATATGCGTTGCCCTCTAAATATAAAACAAAGTAATTCCACTAATGAGCTACATGAACTTGTTTGTTGGCTTACAACCTTTTAAATAACAAAATTCGTCAATTCATAAAATATATATAATATAAAAACAAAAATAAATAAAATTAAAAAAAAACTTCTCTTGGCTTATATGGCTCTTCCAAATATTTAGTTTCTTCTTCCGTTAATTGTAATTTGGTGGCCTCAATAGCTTCCTTAACCCTTTCAATCGAGCTCATACCCACAATTGGATAATAACCTTTATTTAAAACCCAAGCAGTGGAAATGGTAGCCATTGAAACATTATGTTTCGTAGCCATTTCTTTTACTCTATTAATAATTTCCTTATAAACATCATTGATTTCGAAAATTCTACCATCGACGTCAGATCTTTTAGTATGATTTTCATTAACTGGTCTTGTTAATAAACCTCTTGCATTTGGAGACCATGGAGTCATTGCAATGCCATGTCTCTTTGCAAATGGAATTAAATCCCTTTCATCTTCTCTATATAAAAGATTGTATTGAGTTTGTAAATTGACAAATTGGAACCATTCATATCTATCAGCAATCATTTGTAATTCAACAAATTCGGTAGCTAACATTGTAGATGCCCCAATATAACGAGTATAACCAGCTTCTACAACATCATTCAGGGATCTCATTATTTCTTTAAATGGTGTATCATGGTCCAATCTATGAACTTGTAAGACATCAATATAAGTACCTAATCTTTCCATTGATGCCTTTGCACTGGCAAAGATATGTTTACGGGACAACCCCCTTTGGTTGGCAATAGTGACGCCAATTTCAGTACCATTAATGTCTCCAGTATGACTAAAAACACCAAGATCTTCATCCACAGGAAAAAACACTTTAGTCAAAATAACCACAGTTTCTCTCTTAATATTATATTTCTTCAAAAATTTACCTAATAATCTTTCACTTCTCCCATTTGAATAACAATTAGCAGTATCAAAAGTTCTTAGCCCATTATCATAACAAAATTTCAAAATTTCACAAACTTTATCTTCATCTTCAATACACCATGGAAGCCATTGTTTAGACCCATATGACATACAACCAACAATAATCGGTGAAACTTTAATACCAGTTTGTCCAAATGGAACTTGCTTGACTAGACTCATATTTTTCTAATTTATGTAGTTTGATTTGAATTATTTTAATTTTTGAGACAAGGGGTTATTTGTTATCTTTGCTTCAATGGTGTACCTATAGAAAGCTTTTGAAATCCTAAAAAAATTCTGCTCAAAGTTGGAAGGATAAAGAACAACACTTAAGTATCTTTATATATAAATGCTGCACAAGCTCACAACAAAGTCTAAGATCTCTATTCCCATGGAATTGTGACGTTATCTTGGTGTTATTTTTTTTTTCAATAACGGTATTTTCCGGCTCTTCGTTCCAAAACAGGAAAATAAAATGAAACCTGCGGCTGTATTGGGGAACTTCGGCCGATATTTGGATATAGTTCGGCCGACACAACCCCTTATTCACTTACAAAAGGGGAAAAGCCGGCCGGACTGTAACAAAGCTCGGCCGAGGTCGCTTTGCTGAGTCAATATAGTTCCAATTTGGAACTTCCACCAAAGTCACATCAAAACAACAGAGTTGCATTATTTTTTATAGGCTATATTACACTTTTGCTTACCTTAAAAATACTTGAAATACCAAGTTGATGCAATAATAAACAAGTTAATAAGGATGAAAATAACTTGTATACAACTAGAGAAAAATTATATGGTGACCAGACTGGCAAATACTAGCGACAAGGGGGTGAGTCCCACTACCGTAAGTAGCTTAAATCATCTAATATAGTATCTAAACGTACTGTATATTTTTCAATGGATATCTATCACAAAAGGGCAAGTACTTATGTCTACTGATTCTTTTTTTTTGACACCTCGTAGGCTATTATACAAAAAATGGTTCAACCTTTATCAACTCTTGAATCATTGGTGAATATTTTCACCATTGAAGTAAGAATCTATATTAGATCTTGAAGTTTGAGAGCTATCTGTACTCCATACTATCCTAGCAATAATCGATACAACAAATAAATCGATAAGGCATTTGGTAATTACCAAACATTTTTTATCTGTCAAACCCATACAAAGAAATGGACAGAATTCCTCCGTCATTAGTTTATCCATCATCAATACAATGCTTACTAACATACAACCGGCAGCAAATGGGAACCGTCCGTGTCGGTTGATGAATATTTGTAAAGTATAACCAGTGATGGCAGCAAGCAAAATAAAAAGAGCCAATGAAAGAGTAATTTTGAACAAAATAGGACCATCTCCTAAATCATATATTATTAATTGTCGTAACAGTATTACCATTGCCATAATTCCAATGGATACTACCGTTACATGAAGGCAAAATTCTTTCCAGAAATTTGCTTCTCCAGATTTTTGACTTGGAGTGTTTTTCATAGTGCAATTAAAGGAATTAACAAATACACTTACTTTTAAAACCAGTACTCATGTGATGAAAGAGGTTGCTATGTGTTGCGAGTTTTCTACTTGAAAGATTAACAAAGTCCTAATTAGTTACTTTCAAAATCTAAATTTTGACTAATTTAAAAAAAAAAAAAACATAAGGATTAACTGCTGAAAGTAAAAATCAGACTATTTCTTGTTCAGAACAACTTTTGGATTTATTAATAAGAATAAATAGTCTATTTGCAATTATACAGTACGAATTAAATAAGATTTTTTGGCAGAATAATAATAAAATTACCACCATTTTTTGGGACCAAACGTCTCACCTTCTTTTAGAGTATAATACTTCTTTGATGCTCCATCATACGTATTCTTGGCAACAGTATTCCCCCACCAACTTAATTTACCACCCGGATATTGGACACAAAGGAAAATTATCACCACCGAAATGGCTACACCTGTTTCAACGGCAGCACCCATAACATAATTGTATTTACTGTACCAACGAGACCATTTCTTTCTTATAACATTTAACATTAACGATAAGGCAAAGAACATTGTGTAATTATATGGCGTACTTGGAGGAATGTTACCTGGGCCGGTGAAGAATACAGGAATATTAATATGTTTTAAGAAATCATTTTGTTTCCAAGCTCTTTGCAATCCATAAACCACAAAAGGAAGCAATAAACCAATTAAGAAAAACCACAGTAGTGGGTTATAGATTCTACCGGGAGAAAATAAATATTTGGGTAAACTCCAAATAATGGATGCATTAAAAACAGTTCTACCATTAGCACAGGTGAACCCATCTGCTTGATCTGTAGTACATAATCCATCAATATTATGGACCATCCATTCTTGGATACCAACTTGAACCAGACCTGCAATAATGGTAGCATACATTTGGATGAAGAAAATTAATCTTGGTGGAACCTTCATGTATAATGCTAACTTCAAATCTCTACTTAATTCTAAACCTTGTCTCATAACAATGAACCCATATAATTTGAACAACAAATTGGCCATTGGTTTCAGTGGTAGCATATACCCACAAATTAGTTCAGTAATAATATTAAGACCCACATGTTGATTAGTAATGGCTTCTAGCATACCTTGTGGAATAAAATTTGCAAATGCAAGTAATAATGCGACAATGAAAGCCCACACAGGGAAATGTGTCTTAAATGCACAAATAGCCACAAACCCCAGACCTAAAGTTATAACTTGTAACACTAAATACCAACTATCTGGACATTCTTTATAATTTTTCAAATACGTTCTAGTATGAATATCGGCACCACCATGTAAACGATCCCTTGTCTTGGCAATAATATCTTTACCGTGGTACAACCCACAATGGACAAAGATGGCAACAACAGCAGCAAAATTCAATGCGTATGATAGTAAATAACTGAAAGGAACCATAATTGGAGAGTATTCTTTATATTTTTGAATATTGATAGAAAAATCTTCATTGATAATTTTGGTAACATTAAATGAACTCTGAGTATTGTCATATGTTGAACTTGAAATGACCGGCATAAATTTGGCATACCATGTGTTTGTAAAATACAAAATGGGTAAAATGATTAGGAAAAAGATGAAAACCGAAGCATATGTGTTAGCAGAAACCCAAAATGGTGTAGCAAAAACTGAACCAGACATGGCTTGAGAAATTTGAGTGTAATCAAAAGATACAGGAAATAAACCAAGGCCAGAATTCACCCCAAATAATGCATTGGCCACAAAATTATGTCTGGTTTTGGACCCCCAAAGAATAAAATTAAAACTTGAAAGACCAGTGAATAAGAACCCAGGAACCCAGTACCACACAAAACTACCAATTAACACATATAAGAAGAAAGTATATCTTGGAATTCTCCAACCATTGACCACTGTTCTGTCAATGGTTCTGTTATGTAAAGAATCAAATAACGATACAGAAATTAAAGTTTGAGGCCAAATCGAGCTTGCAGGATACACAATCCATCTTCTGGTTAGCCCAGCAGCACCATACCCTAACATTTGCGATGTCCACACTAATAAAAATTGATAACCAACATTTAATGGCATCTTATAAAAACTCTTTTGTGCATTTAAAATATACATAGCATACGACGTAGAAGACGTTAAAGAGACAGCAATAGTGACTACTGCGTGCTCCTTCTTTGTAAATGGACCTGGATTTAAATCGAAGAATGAACAACGAGGGCATTTCCAGTCTGGTAATGTTGCTAGAAGTTTACCTATGGGGAAGCAAACCACTTGAGCAACAAGGAAGTTAATTGTTAGTGATGGATATCTTAATGAGAAAAATTGATTGACACCAGCAAAGACAATGACAAAAACAGTAGTTAAAAACCATGTTCTCCAATGGTTTAATTTTATTGTAGGATCATCTGTAATGGGGACAACAGCTCTTACTTGAGCATATGGAGAATTACTCATGGTAGATGGGTCACCTTGCCAATCATTTTCGTCATCGAATTCCTCTTCTGTAGTGGAATCTACTGAATGAACACTAAGTTCACCATTAGCCTTAATTTTAGCAAGTTCTAAAGATGAGTCTGTACTGTCCGATCGTGTAACGGTTATATGATTTATTTCATTATTATGGGGGTCAGGATTTTTTTCTCCTATGAATGAATAAATAATTGATTTTAAATCAATTAGTTTTGACATAGTATTGTTGTGCTAGTGTGCTTTATTTTATTTCTATACATAATAAACCATTCTAAGACTCCCTAGATGCCATCTTAAACAAATTCCTTAGTATTATATATCTAATTTAGAAAATTGTTCTGTCGAGAAGCCTTCAGACGAATGACTTCACAACATAATCCACAATTTTAAAGTAAAAGCGATACACACAAAAAACAAACTCTAAAGAAGAGCAAATAACTGAGGCATCAACAAGACAATTTCAGAGTAATTGACTTGGTATAGTATCAAAAAGGCAACCCAAAATTTGTAAGATCATCAGTCTATTTTTTTTTTCATCCTATCGTTTGGGCTGCCCAAGCAAAAATAAATTGGTAATAGAAATCTTGAAGGTGAAACTAAAGCCAAAAATGCCACAGTCATTGCCCTTCCGGAGATTCCAATCATTAGCAACCGCCATTCACTGTGGCTATCTCTTCCCAATTGGGACGCATTTGCGTCATCTTTTGTTCCTCGAGCAGTTTTTTCACACAATTTTTCAATTTTGCACTGTAAGACATGGCGTCAAAGGCAATGGCTCGAGCAAAACAATGAAAGAAGGGCAAATTTAGTGTGGATTTGGAACGAGAATAATAGCCCGTTGACAATTCTGTCAAGCATTTAAGGGTGTATTAATAAATAAGGAAAAATGTGGGATCTTGGCGGAAATTTTCATCCTTGCACGAAGAAGACGTGAAAATAATTATAGCATTTGATTTATAATCATTATAGCATTATAGTAATATACACGTACAAATATAGATACCTATATATAATCATTATAAGCTTGAACATAAGGAAGGCAAAACCTCACCGATGGAAAAAAAATATTAATGCAAAGGAGGGATGGAAATGGGTATAATCTTGGTTTGAAGACACGAACGAAAATTTAATTAACTTATAATAAAAGGGCAGCAATACCGGCTAAACCGGCTGATAAACCTAAACATAATTTGGCAGCGCCGTTTTCGGTTTGTTCACTGACAGTGGCTGGAGCAGCAGCTTCAATACTTGAAGTAGAAGTTTCTTGGACAATGGTACTGGAAGTGGAAGTTGTTTCAGAGGAGGTTGTTTCAACTGGAGTGGTAGAGGTTGCTTCAACAACGGTGGAAGTAGCTGGGTAAATAGTAGAAGTAACTGGAGCAGCAACTGAAGAAGAAGAAGAAGAGGCGAGAGCAACAATTGCAGAAGATGAAGCTGGAGTAGACGAAGAGGCTTGGACTATAGCAGAAGATGAAGATTCACTTTCAGATCCACTTGGAACAAAAGAGTATTGTTGATTGTTATCAGCAGTAGTACCAATTAAATAAAAGAAAGTAGTACCATCAACATATGAAGTTGCAATTTGATAATCTAAAGAGTTAGAAGTTGGGATAGCATAAAATAATTTACTATCATTTAATGTCACTACACCATCTTGAATAGCCCAACCAGTAATAGCATCATTTTCATCACCATCATTTAAATAACCATCAGAACCACGAACAATCCATTTACCATTAGATAATTTAACTTTACCGGCATCAGTGATGGTGAAACCAACGTTAACAGAGGAGTCATCTGAGGAAGAACCTAGTAAAAGACCATTACCTGCATCAAAGATTGGTAAAAGATGGACATGAGAGGAAGAGTGAGAGGAAAGAACACCGAATGGCTCAGAATCGGCTAAAACAGAATTTAAGAAAGCAATCAAAGAGATAAAAGTAGTTGTGGTGAATTTCATTGCAGAATATTTATGATTTAGTAATTTGTTTTTTTTATATACTTATATTTTTTAAAACGTTTTACATAGAATATGAATCAAAAAGAGAGAGCTAATAGAAAGAATATAGACATTGAATTCAGGGACTAAATCAGAGTTAATCTATGGCCTTTTTATATGGTTTTTAAGCAGGGACATGACGAATTTATTTCATTCAAAAATAGAATCAGAAGTTTCGGAGGCAATTATGCAAGATCTTAATCTTCACGGCTTTTTTCCTAAAACAGCAAAAAAAATACAGGTCTCTCCAGCGGTGCTTTCCTAATTAAGAAGGAGGATATCCTAAAAGGGAAAGAGGATAAACCCTGAAAGGTTAGGTGACCAAAAGGAGTAGAAGCATGGACAGAAAGGGTAAAATGAGGAATGTACAGTACTAAAAATAGTATTTGTGGTTCCATTTATTCTTTAACAAAGACAGCAGCTGCTCCCATACCTGTACCAATACACATTGAAACAACACCAATTTGTCCCTGGCTCATTTCATTTAAAATTGTGGCCACCTGTCTTGCACCAGTACAACCTAATGGATGTCCCAAAGCAATGGCACCACCACGAGGATTAACTTTTTCCTTTGGAATGTTTAATTTATTAATACAAAACACACATTGAGCAGCAAAAGCTTCATTAATTTCAAAAATATCAATATCATTAATTTGTAAATTAGCCATTTTTAACACTTTTGGAATAGCAAATGCTGGTCCCACACCCATAACTTCTGGTGGTACACCGACACATTGGAATGCAATATATTTACCAATAATGCGGGCATCTAATTTATTTGCCACAGATCTTCTCATTAATAAGACCCCAGCAGCACCATCTGACACTTGTGAAGCATTCCCCGCTGTTGTAGTCCCTTTATCTTTAATAAAAGCAGGCTTAATCTTTGCCAAGGATTCGGGTGTAACATTTGGTCTTGGTCCCTCATCCTTTGAAAACCATTTCCTTTTAGAGTTGTCTTCCTCATCATCCTCATCTGTTTGAGGCAATGGGATGGGTAAAATTTCATCTTGGAATAAATTCTTTTCTAAAGCAGTTTGTGCTTTATTATATGATTCAGCAGCAAATTTATCTTGAACATCACGATCAATAGACCATTTTTGTACAATATTTTCGTTAGTAAACCCCATAGGAATCAAACATTTTCTCGCCTGTGGATCCCTTTTCAAAGAATCTGAAATATTCCCCAATGAATTAATATTTTTATAATTTTGTGACATTGATTCTACTCCCAATGCAATTCCACAATCAATTTGACCAGTTAATATCTTATTAGCAATATCATTTAATGCAGTCAAGCCCGAAGAACATTGTCTATTGATTGCATTGAATGGAATCTCTTGAGGTAACCCAGCAGCCAGGCATGCAGCACGATGTTCAGTGGCACCAGCTCCAACATTTAAAACATTACCACATGTAATTTCATCAATTTGAGATAAATTTGATTGTAAAGCAGTAGGGAATTTTAAAATGAATTGACGTAAAAATTGTAATAAAATATAATCAGTGTTAACATCTTTTAAAGAACCTTTAAATCCACGAGCTATAGGCGTTCTATAAGCAGAAATGATTACCACATCATTTGGATTCTGTTGTTTCACTTGTGACACCGGGTCTGAAGTAAGACTACCTTGTAAATGTTCTTTAATATCTTTCAACCTTTGTGCCATTGCTATATATATCTTATATACTTATATACTGTTGTTTAGTTGGTATAAAGTGGTTGGAAAGACAGGAATATCCAATGTCAACTTCCACGCTCTTTATATATTTGCCCCACAAATCGGGTAAAGAGTGGAAAACTCCGAAAAGCCGGGTGAAGCCCACCCCCAAAACGGTCGTACTTCCCCTTTAAAAAGCTGTTATCCCCACTGAAAACCACCAAACACTCATCGGGGAGTTAATCACATATTTCTCCAACTATCAACAACAACTACACCCCATGTCAATACATCTCCAAGGCAAAAGAACAACCCATTCACCCTAACAAAACAAGCCATCCAATCACTGCAAAATTCTGCAAAGTGTCACAAATTCAAACAAAAAATCGAACAAAAACAACATTTTGTGACGCAGTTTCCCAAAACGGAAATTGAACGCCTCAAATTTTCGTCGCGCGGGATTCCACGGGGAGTTACCGCATTGGGAAACACGGGAGAAAAGCCTGCGAAAAAATAAACATGTTGAAAAATTTTTGGAATTGATCTGATGTTTTAATTGGGACTCGAATAGGCATATTTATGATTCATTTATCGAGTCAAAATAAAGGTTGTAGACATCTTTGACGCAATCGCTCGAGACTTTAGACTCTTAACTGGTCATCTTACAATATAGGCTGCTTTTGGTCCCCGGTTAGAAGTTGGATAAGATATAATAATAATATAAAAAATAATAATTATAATAATCGTCGATAAATGGGTACCGTATCGACTGCTGTGGGTTGTGCTGTAGGGATCCCTATTGGGGTAGGGATGATTGTAGCGTTTGCATTTTGGTATAGACTACAAAGAAGGTTTAAGAGGGAATTAGAAGATGATAAAGATTTAGAACATGAAATTTATGATGAATCAAATGCTTATGTCTCCTTCAATAATTTAGAATCAATTAAACAAGATAAAGATGCATTCAATTCAAAAGATGAATTGACCCCACATGAAAATTATAACAATAAGCGTAAAAGTAATGTTTATATTCCAGCATACAGAAGAAAAATTAATTCTTTACAACAACAAAATTATCAAAATAGTAATAATGAAGATGAAGATAATAGTGATCTAACAAATTTACCTCCACCAGTACTATCAAGAACGTCTTTTAGATCATCTTCACAAAATTTACAAGAGTCTCCCTCCCAAATGAGACAATTAAGTGTATACGATCAAATGGTACCATTTGTTAATCCGCAATCTATTTTCGATTCAAAACAAAATATAATAGACCATATATCAATGAGATCAGATTCTACCATCCCGAATAATAACCCTACAAACACTGATTCTACATTAATTCGTAATTTACAATTTCAGGATTTAGGTTCATATTATCCTGGTCCACCAATGTCCACCGCCACATCATTCCAAAATTTTAAGATGAACACAACTTCCACATCTTCTTTAAATAATAGTACAAACATTTTTAACACACCAAGTTCAAAACATAACCCATATCTTAATAACTCTTCACATGATGATACTTTAAAACAAGATAAGACAGATAGTGAATCAATCAATTATATACTGAAAAATAATTATGATGTTAACGATGATAATGGGAAAATAACAGAAGAAGATCAATATGAAAATGAATTTACTAATTATAAAGAAAACAGAAGACAATTCTTAGACAGTTTAAGACCAGAGTGATCTCTTTTTTATGAGTGTATATGCTTTTATTCTTTTTATATAAATATGTACTCTATATGTGTACTTATCCGATACCCTTTTCCATGAAAATAACATAACAGTAAACAAACAATTCTTTTAACTGGCGTTTAACGGTAATAATGGATCAATATTTTCATTATCACTAACAACAGCATGTTCATGAGTCTTGTGCTTCTTCTTTGCTATCTCAGCTTTATGCTTGTTACTATTCTTACTTATCTGTTGTTGTTGTTGTTTCTTGTGATCGAACAACGAACTGATTGTATCAGCCTCACTCGATCTCCCCGTATCGTTCTTGATAGATGGGTTATCTGCCAAGGACCTTAAAGTTTCCCAAAAATCAACCCCATCTTCATGTCCACTTGGTGATGATGATGATATAGTATTAGCCACACTAACCACAATCTCGCTACGTCCCTTACTACTATTTACACTACCACTTCGAATTCTAGCAGATGGACCACCACTACTATTACTTCTAGTTCTTCTTCTCTTACGTTTACGCCTTTGTGATGATGAGCTGGAAGAACCAGGAGATGGTGATGAATTGCTATTATGGCGGTGATTATGTGATCTAGGACTTGGGTTTAATAATTTACTTAAACTTGCGGTTCGACTTGAATGATTTTGTGTATCTGATGATTCCAACTGTGGACGTATCGTAGGTGGTAAATAATTGAAATGAGAACTACGGTTTGTGTTTGTTTCAGTTGTACTACCTTCTGCTGTGGGTCCCGTAGTCGTAACATACGAGGAAGCATTAGAAGATGTAACTTGTTGTGTTTGTGTAGCATTAGTACTCAATTCATTACCTGATGTAAAATATACTGTATCATTATCATTCCCTGTAGCCACATTACTCTTGCCAAGAGTAGTGTCTTGAATAGTATTATTTGTTTGAAGGTTCCCCGTGGAAGTGAATTGCTCGTTAAGATCATTAATTAAACTATTTCCTGGAAGAGGAGATGGAGTTAATTCCAAGCCCAAACTATTATAGGCTGGTGAAAATGCGCTAGTTAACCCTGTCTTCAACTCACCTCCCAAAGACCTATTCTTATCGATATCTTTACCAGGTATAAATCCCATCTTTGAATTAGCCTCATCTGTAGAAAATTGATTCAATGGTTTATCGACTAAATCTGGGAAAAATGAATTTTGAATATGTGATAAATTAGTAGATGATATTGATGGTGAAGTTTGACTTGTCGGTATATCATTATTTTTGGTAAAATGTGATATTAAACTTTCTGGATGTGGTTCAAATTCATTATGTTTAGTGACTGTAATGTTTGAATTAAAATGTTGATGAACATGCTGATGTAATGAAATCTTCAAAGAATATTTTTTAGCCTTTTCTAGCAGCTCTTGTACTAGTTCAGATGTACCAATGGTACCATTTGATATGGAGAGACCTTTCCCATCTTTAAGAACAAATTTCCATTCTGTTGTGGTTGTAGTGGGTAGCGGTACCGGTTTTTCATTAACTTCTACATTAGTGCTATCGATATCATTATTTGATATAGATTCTGGTTCCTTTTGGGTAGATGAATATTGAAATGTGGTGTTGTTATTAGAAGTTCCCATATTGTTATATGATAAAAGATTATTTTGTGAATTTGAATGGAAATGCATTTTTAATGCTGTAGAGAGGGATCTATCCAATGCTGAGTTTCTTAAATCAGTAACAGATCTGTGAGTTAACATCCTTCCAACTGGTGGAGATATGTTAGATAATGGTGGTAATGAATTGGCCAAGTTAGATGATGGCGTAGGGATAGACGGCGGTGGTGATGTCATTCTTTTTTCAGGTATTTTGGTATCTATTTCTACGAGGTTCGAATTTGTATTGAGATTAGATAAACTCACTGATCTGATTATAGAATCATCATTTTGTATTCTTTCATCTTTATAATCACCTTGATCTTCGTTTGGTTCTTGTTTAGTAAGTTTATTTTCGTTATCTTGTTGCACACCGGCTAAATTTAAGTCTTTATTTGCTTTCACTGCAGTGGCAATTACTTCAGATGCTTGATCTCTAATTACCATAGTAATGATCTTTCTCCATCTATTTCTACATGTCAGACTGGGTCTAAATTCCATTTCATTCGATATTTGTCTCCATTTAGTCCCATATTTGGCGACCTTACTAATCAATGCTAAATCTTCCTCTTCAGACCATTTTCTTAATCTTCCTTTACTCGATGGACCTAATACTTCAACATATCTCTTTGCACATTGATCTTCTGTTCTACCGGCAATATCCATTGAAACACTAAGCCAATGAGCACCATGTTTTTCATAAGATTTTAATAATAATTCATCTTCTTCCTTTGTCCATCTACCCTTTTTAACATTTGGATCTAAAGATCCACTCCAACGTTTCTTTAAATCTTTGGAAGTTCTAGTCTTATTACTAAATTTGGAACATAGCACATCCCACTGTAATAATTTGACAACTTTAAATGATTCTTGTACAGTTTTAATATCTTGTATCCCATTCGTATAACCAAGATCTTTCAATGAATCATCAATCAAAGATAATAATTCTTCATCATCTTCCCTAGACCATGAATTTCTACCATTTCTACGATATGTTTGGTACCCTAACGAAGCAGTAACTTCTAATAAATCAAATGAATCTGATTTTTTATTTTCAGCCTTAATAAGTTTATCTTTAGATTGAGTCATAATTTTTGTACTGAAAAAATTATGTAACTTATTTGTATATATATTTTTTGTACCTCGTCTTGTATAATATTTATATGTGTTATCGGTCTGTTTACCACTATTCTATCTATACGGAATATAAGTTGATAAAATGAGTTGATAATGTTATTTTATATTGTTATTTCTGCTAAAGAACGAATAAAACGAAATAAAAAAAAAAAAAAAGAGGGGACCGCAGTTTCGAATCACTTCACTGTGATTAGGCCCTCGAGGGTTTTTTGTGATGATATGTTGGTGATGTAGTGGTCCAGAATTGCTATTCACTTTTGGCCTTTTTCGATGTTTACATTTTTGAGCCATGAGCTCATCGCAAAAAAAATTGAAAAATTTTGCAAAAAAATCACGTGAAAAAAGCTATACCGATTTTATAGTGAAAACATTAGTAGTTTTGATGAATTTAAATAGACACAACATATATTTATTGAATAATCGAGAAGATTAGAATATTAAAAGAATATGAATATAAGCAGGGAAGAGAAAAGAGATGAAACAAAAAGAGATAGATTATAATTGTGGACCAGCCGCTAAGACATCACTGGTGGCTTTATCCTGATAGATCTTAAAATTTTCAACAAACAAGTTGGCCAATTTCGTCACAGAAGAAGTGTATTTGGCTTCACCCTGGGACCAATTTCTAGCTGGATTCAATAATTCAGTGGGGACCGCATTAATATGAGTTGGGATTTGTAAGTTGAAAATTGGTAAAGTTTCATATGATTCATTAGCTAAACTTCCATCATGAATGGCATCCAATATGGCTCTAGTATATTTCAATGGGCAACGTTTACCACCAGACACATAAGAAGATCCAGTCCAACCTGTATTCACCAACCACGCATTGGCTTGATGTTCAGACATCTTTCTTGCCAACATCTTTGCATATCTAATTGGATGCAAAGCCAAAAATGGTTGACCAAAACATGAAGAGAATGTTGGTTCTGGTTCTGTCACACCTTGTTCAGTACCAGCCATCTTTGATGTATACCCAGAGATGAAATGATACATAACTTGTTCTGGAGTCAATTTAGAGACAGGAGGTAAGACACCAGAGGCATCACAAGTTAATAAGATTAAATTTTTGGGATGTTGATCAGCTAAACATGGAATCTTTGCACTTGGAATAAAATCAATTGGATATGCGCATCTTGTATTTTCTGTCACTGATGAATCTGTATAATCCACAACACGAGTCTTTGGATCGTAAACCACATTTTCCAACACAGAACCAAATCTAATGGCATCAAAAATTTCTGGTTCTCTATCTCTAGATAAATCAATACATTTAGCATAACAACCACCTTCAATGTTAAAAATCCCATCATCTGACCAACAATGTTCATCATCACCAATTAATAATCTGTGAGGATCAGCAGATAATGTAGTCTTCCCGGTACCACTTAACCCAAAAAATAAAGTAACATCACCTGTGTCAATCCCTTGGTTAGCAGAACTGTGTAAAGTTAAGATATTATGATGAACAGGCATTAAATAAAACATCACAGTGAAAATACCTTTTTTCATTTCACCAGCATATTCAGTCCCCAAGATAACCATTTCCATAGCTTTAAAATTAATTTCAATGGTACATTTTGATGTCATATCCTGTGTATGAGTGTTAGCAGGGAATTGACCAGCATTCCAAACGGTAAAATCAGGTTCACCAAAATCTACCAATTCCTCTTCAGTGGGTCTAATTAACATATTTGTCATAAATAAAGCATGATAAGCTCTAGCACAAACCACACGAACTTTAATTCTATATTTAGGATCCCAGCCGGCAAATGCATCCACAACATAAATATGATCTCTAGTTCTTAAATAATCAGCGGCTCTTTCTCTATTAATTTCCCATGTTCTCTCACAACATGGCTTGTTGACTGGCCCCCACCACACCTCATCCTTTGAAGTATCTTCCATGACAATTCTCTTATCCTTTGGAGATCTACCTGTCTTTTCACCAGAATAAGCAATTAAAGCACCAGAAGCATCAATCACTGTATTTTTTTCCTTTAACGCATCTTCGTATAAAATAGCAGCAGGAGCATTACGTCTTACGGTACTGACACCTTTATCCAATTGTAATTCTTCTCTAATTCTTTGTTCGACAGATAATGGAGAAGAATTATTTGTAGAGATAGTCATTTTTGATGGCATTCTTGAATTTGTTCTTGTAAATTTTAGTAAAATAAAAAAAAAAGCTGAGTCAGTTAAGTAATTACCTGCCCACTGTTCTTATTCTTGATACCTTTAAGAAGTAATGTGAAAGGGAAAGGGAATATTCTTCTCGAAATTAATGTCAAATTGTAGCCTTTTTATATGTTTTCTTTGTGATTTTAGAATCTTTGAAAAGTCCGGTCGACCGAAATTTTCTTTACTGTGCGGAAGTCCGAAATTTCGGGAAACAGCACCCACGTGACCGCCATAGTTAAGAAAACGTATAAGCGATTTTTATTATGTGATTGGATAAATTGATGTAATTATTATTAATATTAGTTAATATATATGTGTGTATATGTAAAGGGAAGGAGGTCAACTCGGAACAAAGGTGATGTTTCTAATTGGTGCAAACGTCAAGGTCCATGCCCAGTTTGCTACAAATTGAGAAAATGAAATCTGTACTGAAGGTCTTAATGCTTTGGTCTTGTGCCTTCCGTTTCATATTTTGATCATTAGTCACTAACACTATGTATTGGAACCGTCTTGAATTGTTGGCTAGACTTCCATCGTTACTCATTGTATTATCATTATTGATTACTGAACCAATTGTCACTGATGGAGGTGTTTCATTGTTTATTATACTGTTTGTATTACTTGTGTTTGAAGTGTTATAAGGATCAAAATTATTGATTGGATTTAATAACATTTCACTTCCGGGACTATTATAATTCATAATACCTCTATTTGATGTAAATTTTGTTTGTGCTTTCATAACAGCCTCGATGACAAATTCATCCACGTGAGAACGCCATGTAATTTGTTCTTCAAATTCAAGATGTTCTTCAATATCTGTTGCAACATTACCTGTAAATCTTAACGGTAATAATTTACCTTCGGCATATAATTGTCTCATTGTAATAATGGCTCTTGATGCAGCCTCTACAACATTTTCATCCTTTGATTTCCTTAAGAATCTTAACTCTTGGAATGTAGTCAAACAAACACCAAATTTTAATATTTCATTACTTGCCAATTTATAAATATGTGCAAAATGTCTTAACCATGATGTTGCATCAAAGACAAAATATGTTATTTCTCTATTAATTTCATCATATGGTGTTTTCCAAATATTATTAACTCTATATTGTTCTCCTGTGGTTTTATTAATGAAAATATTACTTGTTTTACAATTCATATAACATTTAAATAAATCATTTTCTGTAATTTCATTAATACGTTGAGTAAGTATCATTTCATCCGATTCATTATTATTATTATCCATGGAGAATTCAGATATACCAGTACCAATAAAATTCTCGTTATTATTATCATTTGGTTTATTTACGGTTGTACCAGTAGGAGGTTGAACTTGATCTGCCATCCAAGAAGTATAAATTGAAGACCCTACAAATTCACCATTTTTATCATATGAATTAATATCAGGTGATAAATGATGATACCCAGTATATTCAAAAATATTTTCGCCCGGTATAATACTTAATTCCGGTACAGCATTAAAATCTGAATTAATTTCATTAACTTCTTCACATAAGGGAATAAATTCATTAAATTTACTTGATGTTGGTTCATTATATGGTTCCAATTTAAATGAAAATTGTCTTAATATGTTTGTCTCATTAATATCATTTCTATTACAATATACTGGTGTATTAAAATTTGCTTTCAAACCAAATTCAAAATTATCAGCAATTCCCTTAAACAAGAAAATAATTCTAATTGCACGTCTCCAAAATTTTTCACCTGATTCATCCGTGGGATCAAATCCAATTCCATCAATGGGGAAATCTAAAAACATGTGATCGCTAATTCCATACCCTTTCAATGTATCAGCATTAATTGCAAATTTATCACTAATAACATCAAACCATAAAGTCCCCCAACATTTCCACACTTCAGGTAAATCTTCATTTTCATTGAAGAATTCTAATAATTCTTCCAATGACATTTGTGAATATTGATTTGATAATTCTTCAATTAAATAAGATTCATAAAAATTATCTAGAATGTAAGCCAATAGAACATTTAAGAAACTTGTTATTGTATTCCATGGGAAAATTCTTTTCAATAAGATTCTCCAAAATTTATAACTCTTTTCATCATTTAAATATTTAATTTTCAAACCGGATGCAATAATGAAATAAGTCCATGGTAATAAATGTGGCAAAGTGATGACAAATGGAGCATGTAAGAATTTTTTCAATACAATCATTGAACATTTTAATGAAGTCATATTAATATAATCTAATGATTTAATCCAAGTACAAATATCGGGATCTTCAATTGGATATTTTAAATTATCAACGTTATCTAAATAACTCATCCCAGATAAATTATTTGATGAATTATTATTTGTCTCTATGTCTGTGGTGGTGGTGGCTAAAGTGGTAGTACTACCTGTGGATAAATCGTTATTATTATTTGTAGAGTTTGAAGATTTTGATTTATTTTTCTCCTTTTTATCCTTTCTTTCCTTTAAAAATTTAGGCAAATCGAATAATAAGGCAAATGGATTTTTAGGGTTACCAAAACCGACTAATTGTAAAATATGTGATTCAGCAAATGCTGGTGCATGACGAAAGAAAAATCTTAATGATGCTGGAGGTTGACAAAACATATTTTTAGTGTTGAAAATATTATTATCATTAAAATCGATACCAAATCTATCTTGGAAATAATTTAAAACGACTTGTTGTAAATCATTACTATTTAAAAAACTTGGTAATAACATCACTTCACTATGTTTTAAATAATCAATTAAATCAGCATTTCTATAATTTCCTGTACTACTTCTTTCGACAAAAGTACGTTGATAAATGTTATCAATGACTAATTGCATATATTGTTGTGATGGAGTGAAAGTATCTTGACAAAAGACACTTTTCCCCAAATTGACGAATGCCTCTAAAGTGTTTTGTTGTACTGTGGACATATGATAATATAATTTACCATGACTATATGTAAATCTCATTGCCTCCATATACCAATGTTCTGCACTTAATTTCCAATCAATAAACCCGGATGGATATAAAGCAATGGCCATTCTTGATAAATCACCAAGACGTTGTAACCATGGAATAGCATGTTTTGGTGGGATATCGATCAATATTGAGGATAATGATATAAAGACATGAGTAATGAATTGTGCACATACTTCTGGATCCATAAAATTTGAAAAATTTTTCAAAACGTCTAAAAATGTTATTGTACCATAAACCCATAATCTCCTTTCAATTCTATAAATTTCTACAATTTCTTCACCGATTAAAATATCTTGTGGTGATTGTGATGGTAATAATGCAGTAGTGATAAAAGTTGTATAATTATTAATTAAGTCGATATTAATTCTATAAATTGTCCATAAATTTTTCAACTCTGTTGTTTGTGATGTAGTTAATTGTGAACAACGTTCTTGTAATTCAATTTCTTGTTTAACAATAATTTTATAAATTTCTTGTAATTTTTGTACTAAAGCTTGACTTGATTTTTTATCTTGAGTAGTTGTTGTGTTGTTGTGGTTATTGTTTGGAGGGTTATTATTATTATCATTTGGGTTTGAGTTGCTGCTGT
Source organism: Monosporozyma siamensis (assembly GCA_003708905.3). Lineage (NCBI taxonomy): Eukaryota > Fungi > Ascomycota > Saccharomycetes > Saccharomycetales > Saccharomycetaceae > Monosporozyma > Monosporozyma siamensis. Next base: position 993 of record PPOL03000125.1, on the reverse strand, counting down.
ACATATTATTATTATTTGGGTTAGGGTTGTTTGTGTTTGTATACTCCCTTGCCTGCTCATCGCGGTTGTCACTCTCTTGTTGTTGTTGAATATTTTGTTGTTGTGAAGAGTTAGTATCGATATATGTGATTGGTTGATTATTAGTCAATTCTTTAATAGTTAAATAGGTATGATTTTCGACGGGAGAAGAATTGAGTCTTACGCCACTTTTGCTATGAGGGATATAATATGGAGAGTTTGGTTCTGTTATTGATGGAGTGTTAATACTTTCTCTTCTTGATGGGATAATATTATTATTATTATCATTTAGTTCGGAATATATTGAGATTCTCTTATATGGAGAGGAGTTATTTATTCGTTTTTTATTAATATTTAAGTCTTGAAAATTATACGATGAGGAACCATGTCTTTTTTTATTATTATCTGACATATTATTATTATTATTATTATAGTTAAAATAGTTATGTATAGCTAATTGAGGCATATTCAAACCGACAGAAGGGATGGGTGGAAAAAAAAAAAAGTAAAAAAAGATCAAATAATAATAATAATAATGGGTATTATGTATTGTATCACCCAGTTTGTTGGGTATGAATGGATCAGATAGATACAAGTACCTTTAAGCAGTGGATCAAAATTGGATCCCCCAGTTATTTAAAATTTCAAAATCATTAAAAGAAAGAAAGGAAAAAAAAAAAATAGCAGAGGGCAACCCGGCCGCGGCGGGGTAATGGCGTTGGATATACAATACTCTACATACGTTATAAACAGTCCATGGCTTCTATAATGGTCAAAATACTAGAAATGGAGTTGTTGACGCCGACTCTAAGGTTTCTATCGTCGTCTGCGGCGAATTTAGCGATCAAGTCCTTGTTGCTGATTGAATACACAGCTTGAAAGCTGTCTGGTCTTATGATTGGGTCTGTGGCCATTACGCGTTGTGCTGTGGTGGCCTGTGTGGGGGTGTTGAAGGGGATTGTCAGTTGTCTGGGG